>PVJH01015532.1:0-23013 GCA_004026705.1 Nesogale talazaci
TAGAATGAAGTTCCTTTTAAGTATTAATCTGTAGCCTTAAAGGAACTTTGTAGTATTTGCACCTGAGAGAAAAGGCCAAGGAGCTGCAGGAATAAACCAGAGAGAGGCGTGCTTGCAAGTATGACTGAGAAGAGGCAGTTCTAATGGAAGAACTGTATCCTGAGAATTCCTGATCTTAAAATATAATCTCTTAACTTCCCTAATAAACCCCATAATCACAAGTATGTGAATTCTGTGTGGTTATTCTAATGAGTTAACAAATCCAACAGAGGAGAGAGGACCTTGGGACAAGGAGTTTGTCGTCAGATTTGTAAAGAAGCTTAGAGAATGGAGGAATGCCTGGCTTATGCCTCACATGAATTAGACTAGGACTCGTGTTGATGCATTTGAATGGTGGTGGCTGGAGAAGAACATTGAAAGTATCATGGATTGCTAAAAGAACAAAAAAAAGATCTCTCCTGGAAGAAGTACATCCAGAGTGCTCCTCAGAGGCAAGAATGTTGCGGATTCATCTTACACACTTGGAACGTGTCGTCAGGAGAGACCAGTCCCTGTAGAAGGACATTATGTTTGGGGGAGTAGAAGGGTAGCGAACACCAGGAAGGCCCTCAGGGAGGTAAACTGACCCCATGATTGCAACAATGGGATCCAGAATGGGAACAATTGTGAAGATGTCACAGGTGCATGCAGGCAGTGTTGTATTCTATTGGGTTGGGTCTAGGTTGCTGTGGATCTGTACTGGCTCAAGGGTACCTAACAACATGCTGAGTCTGATTGGTCTCCCTCCTTTGAAGACAAAGCAAGTCAGATGCTGGACCCACACCATTCATGTACGTATAAACGTATTTCCAATGGTGACACTAGAGGTTAAAAAAAGAGAGAGAATTATGATGCTAATAGTGATACTAATTAAGTAATTATCCAGACAGTTCCATCTGAGGGAACATGAGTGATGAAAATTGATAGACATATGGAAACAACTAGCTCAACAGAATAACAGGCAATGCAAGCATCCATCTCTATATATTGAGACCAGAAGCACTAGATGGTAACCGTCTACCATCACTAACTTCTCAAAAGATAGCATTAGAAGATCATGAACAGAATGGAAGAAAAATGTAGAAAAAAACCCCCAAATCCCCAAAGGCTTGCAGGTCAGATAGAGACAGGTGAGATCCCATATCTACGGACTTTGGTCCCTCTTCAGATCTGGAACTGAACACGCCTCTCTGGTAGAATAATCAACCATTTAAGAACAAAAGAGCAACATATACCTAATGACAAAATTCAGGATAGGGTCAAAGAAGAAATGGAAACAGGGAATATAGAAAGATCAAGGTAAGTGACAGTACATTGAGGGAATTGTGTTGAAGCAAACAGTTATGAATTGCTTGAATGTGAAAGTAATGATTTGCTCTGTAAAGCTTCACTAATTGACACTAAAATTTTTTTTAAAGAATTTGAATTATTTAGACAAATATAGATAAACAGAAAAATACCATGATTTTAAAATAAACTAAATTATATCTATATAATATATTCATTAAATATTTGGGAGAGGAAAGGAAGATCAAAATGATCCAGTAAATGTTTGGTAGAACAGCAAGGCTGAAGTTGGGAAGATTTTTAATTGAAATTATTTTTTGCTACTTAAAAGTTTAAAGGCATAATTTAAAATATGAGACTTTTCACCAAACTCAAATTTAAGATTTTCTTTATTACTGCTGCACAAATGTAAACTTTTCTGGCTTCATCCGTTTCTAAAAAGGGAAAAAGTGGGAAACCAAATCCTCCAAAAATATTGATAACACGTCTGTCAATGCTTAAATAAAATATCGACATTATTAGACATTGATATTTGTGCAAATATTTAAAAGATCGTCAAGGTATAATTCTCAAACTTGACTGTGGCAGTCACTGCTCTGTGTCAATTTCAGCCCTGGGTGTGTAGAAGTGGAGTCTGTCAATCTGGAGATAGCCAATGAGGCCTCTATGTAGGCATGACTTTCTCCTGAGAATTCTGGGCAGTCTCGTGACTTTTCTCAGTTGGAAGTGAGAGACTTGACTCAGTCTCATAGAGACACTCTACTGACAAGACATAAGGGTGATTCCATGTTTGCCATCCCAGAGGAGAAGCCACGCGGGCTTACCCTGATGGAGTCAGACCTGTGAAGGAAGAAAAGTCACAGAGAGACCCCTGCCAGCGCTGCATCCACTGGCCTGTGATTGTACTGGTGTCATTGCACTTGCTTTGTGAGTCAGAAGAAGACTTTATAGACTGGTATTGGCTTTATGATATCGGACTTATGATCTTGACTGGACTGGATTGAGATGTGTTCTCAATGTTCCATTTCTCTTGTATATAAACCTTTCCCTTATAGCCATATGTGTGTTTATGGATTGGTTTCTGTAATCTACCTAGACTAACACACTGACTTAAACTTTTGTTTTTTTATCCAAGTAAATTTGTGTTATGTGCAAAAAGAAAAAGTTGAAAACATCCTTATTAAAGCAGTAATTTTTCTACTATTTCCATTTGTCATAATGTTATGCTTGACATTCATGTAGTTTTAAAGATACATACAATTTTCTAGCCCACTTTAAGGCATGAAATCCTTTTGATTTTATATATATATATTTCACTTTGTGCATACTAAAAACCCTCACTTCCATGCACTGTTTTCAACTCACAGTGATGTTATGAGACAAGTATAACTGTCCTGGTGAGTTTCCAAAGCTGTACATCTTTATGGAATCAGAGAGTCTCACCTTTCTCCCACAGTTGTTAGTACAAGATATCTCAAAAAAAAATTCAGGTCAGTTTTCATCACTATTTTATAATGTCTATTAAGAAGAGCTAGATTATTTCAGTCATTTAAAAACAATCATTGTAGTGAGGGCTTATTTATAACTATCCATACATCCATTATATCAAGCGGACATGTAAGATTGTTTGGCCACTTTTGTATTCTATTTTCCCCCCCTGCATCACTGCCCTGGAGGGAATAGGAAGTCCAGCCTTGCTCCTGAAGAACTGCTGCTGGATTTGAACCAGCAACCCTGTGGGCCACAGCACTGCATGCAACCACTGTGCCACCAAGGCTCAGCTTTGTATTCTAATTTTTAAAAAATAATTTGTGAGTTATAACCATGAAGGTGAATGGAATTTTCTGTCTAAATCAAATCTTTACCTTATAGGTAAGTGAGTTTGAGAAAAAAATTAGTATCCTAGAGTTTGTTTTATCAGTTATTCTTAATAGTCACTGTTTTAAAAACAAGCCAAACCAAATGCATTGCAATAAAGTTGGTCCTATCTCATCAAAACCCTATCAATGGAGTATAACTGTCCCAGAGAATTTCCAAAACTGCAAAGAAGCGGTCTACTTTCTTTCTCATGGAATAACTGGTGGATTTGAACCACTGACTTTGCTGCCCAATGCTTAATCCACCAAACCAGTAGAACTCCTTGACTATTTCAAAGATTCATTAATTATATTTCATTATTGATATATTGACATAAGTATTATATAAAAGCTACATCAAGGTTCAAGTTTGAAACATGGACAAATTCATTGTGTTCAGCATTAAAACATACAGAGAAGGATGGATATACTTTTCAGCCATATGTGTTTTTACTGCAAATGAATCCGATGCGCTTAATAATAAGGGAAGATTGAAGATTTATAAAATTCAAACAAATTTGTGAACACACAAGATGATTTTACCAAGTAATGGTCAATGATAAAAATAGAGAAGTATGAAAGAGAAAATTAAATTCCATGGTTTTCAATACATCCAGAGAAATAATTAGTGATTTTGTCTTTCTTTTTAATACCTCTATACTTATTCATGAGATACATAAACATATATTTTATCATATTTTCGTTATAGAATCATGGAGCGTAGCAAATGAGTGATGTCAGGCATGGGCTGGGGCAGGGGGAAATCAGGCTATGGTATAATTATATGGCTAACACTGAAAATATTGGTGCTTTCACGCAATGTAAAGACTGTAAACCTTAGACTAGGCATGGATCGTGAATCTGAAAAGCCAGAGGCTTAAGATTCAGGCAGAATATCCTGAAAAAGCCCAAATCCAAGGCAAAGGCAAACACAATGGAATGAATAGTAAGAGAAAGTTGGGTTACAGAAGGCCAGGACTTATCACCCTTTGCTCTGTTTAATTTTACAAGTGGATATAAATGTCTTTGTTGAGCATAATCTTATTTAATGAGGGCCATGGAGAAGAGTCCCTAAGTCATCTAAATGTTTAATGAATTCAGCTGGTAACCAAAGTTTGCAATTTGGGTCCACCCAGCAGTTCCTTGACACAAAGACCTGATTATCTCCTGAAAAATCCCCATTGCAAATCATATGGAAAATGGCAGGCTAGGAATATCTACTATCAAGACAGAATGACCATACTGGATTATTGCAAGCAGCATTCATATAGGGACAAAATTATATCACCTATTTCATACACGCTGGTCTACAATGGCACAGACATGGGCGATCTGTGAACACAGAGGTGTGGTTTCATGCACCATATTGTACACAATCTTTTGGTGACAAAATGGGAGTTCCAGTCTGCTTACTCAATAGCCAGTTAAACCCACTACCAAAAGCTACCTGCCAGTGCCGTGCACTTCCTTTTTTAAAAATATGTTTTTCTTGCTTCTTATTCTTCCTTCTCCCGTCATGCCTCCTTTAAAAGAAGACTTAGTGGTATGGTGGATTACACATTGTGCTGTTCTGGCAAGTACAGCAGTTCAAAAGCACCCACAGGTTTACAGGCGAGAACTGAGGCTGTCTGCTCCCATAAAGATTCACAGTCTTGGGGACACACAGCTGAAGTTCTGCTCTCTCCTCCAAAGCTGTTAGGAGGCAGGATTAGCTCAAGTGCAGTGCATTTGGGTTTTTTCATTCCAAAATATTATTCCATACAAAAATCCCACCCTCTTTCCTTTATCTATTCAGTCTAGGTTTTTTATGTATACACATGTAAATCACTGTTATTGAATATTACTATTATTGAAGGATTTTGGATATTGTAGTATACGAATATTTCCCTCTGTTGCTTCCAATTATTGATTTATTTTGCCTGAACCATTGTTTGCTAATCTCCCCTGTACATTGCCTACCTCTCACTCAAATTAATTTGTCTATACTTTAGTTAGTGATTGACTCTCCTTTCCCATCTCTTGTAACCATCAAAACATATTTCTTTTTTGTGTGAAAACCTTATGTCATTTTATTATAGCGGTCTCCATATTTCCCTTTTTGTGATAGCCCAATTTCACTCAGCATGATATGCTCTAGATTCATTCATGTTGTTGAAAAGGGTTGCGGATTCACTATTCTTTTATGTTGTGTAGTATTCCTTGAGAATTTGGACAGTTTTCACATTTTGCTATTGTGAACAGTGTTGTAATGAACGTGTGTGTGTGTGTGTGTGTGTGTATTCACCTCAAAGTGCTCATTTCTCTAGGATATTTATCATGCAAGATTGTGGGATAGTATGGTAGTTCTATTCCAAATGTAATTCTATTTCCACTCTTCCAGGAGGCATCAAACTCTTTCCCACAGTGGGTTAGCTATTTTAGAATTCCTCCAGCAGTTTTATAATCTCTAAATTTTTTATTAAGGAAAATTAACAACTAAACAACAACAAAACAAACCAAGTAAATATTGAACACTTTACCCAAGAAGACATTCTGAAGGTCAACAAACCTATGAGGAAATGGTCAGCATCAAGAATTATTAAAAGGGTCGAGCCCTAGTGGCATAAGTGGTTGAGTGCAGGACTGCAGCCCGCAGGTTTGGCAGTTCAAATCCAGTGGCTGCCCTCAGGAGCAGCACTGGGTAGCGCCCACGACCACCAGAGGCATTGATGCCCACACACACACACAAAAAAATACTAAAAAAAAAAAAAGAATCATTGAAAAACCCAAGCCACTGTCATTTAGCTAATATGAATCCTGGAGAGTCTATAGGACATCTTTAAGATTGTCAACCTTAACAGGAGTAGACAGCCTAATATGCCTCCTCTAGAGATGCTGATAGGTTTGAATTGCTGACCTTGTATTTAATAGTCCAGCACATATTCTATAGCATCATCATTAGAGGGATGCAAATGGAAATACCAATTGAATATCATCTCACCTCAACATTAATAGCAAAGTTAAAAACCCCAAACAAATTATGGTGAGAGTGTAGAGCTGTTGGAACCCACCTACATTGCTGGCAAGACTGGTACCACTGTGGAAAGCAGTATTATTAGCTCAATCTTAGAATCCTCATTTTCCAAGCCATAGAGCCTAGTTTGATTTCCAGGCAGTATAACTATCACCACCATTCTGTCAGTGGATACTTATGTGTTCATATAATCCTGAACAGGTTTCAGAGGAATTGCCATACTAAAACAGACTAGGAAGAAAGCCCTGGCAATTTTCTTCAGAAAAATGAGCCAATGACATAGTCTGTACATCATAATAGTCTAATCCACAACCAATCCAGGGGATCATGCAAGGCAATGCAGCACTTTTCTCTGGTTTACATGACATTTCCATGAGCTGGGGGATTTGAATCAATGTCGGCTAACAACACAACAGGTTATTTGCTATGGAGGCTACCCTGTGCAAGGCTATCCTTGCCCTCTCTTTACTAGAGACACTCCCAAATTTGACAATGCCAGATTTCTCCATACATTGATAATGTGTTGTGGGGTGTGCAGATGAAAACTACCTCAGTAGAAATATGAGTCCATCTGATACCACATAGATTTACAATCTCAGAAACAAAGTGGCTGTAAGTCAGAATCCATGGAAGTGGGTTAAGTTTTGATATAGTAAAACTAAAAGATTGCTGCCATCAAATCTATTTTAACTCATAGAGGCCCTGTTGGCTAGAGAACAACTCTCCTGGTATGGTTATTAGACTGTGACTCTTTGCATAAGCAGAAAGCCTCATCTTCCCCTTAGGGGCCTGTGGTTCGAAATCCACAGCAAAACCCAATACATGACCAGGACTCCTCCTTTGGTAAATAAGCAGTTATATAGTTCATTAGTGATCACCTTTGTTTCTATATTTCAAATGACTAGTGCCTAAACATTGCAGAAATTCTCTAGAGTTGGGAGTTTTTAACATATAGTTTAAATATATTTACTCTTTTTAAAATTTACTTTTATACATATATATTAAACATTATATTATCAACAGGGCATGCCAATTAAAATATAATGAACATAAAACTAAAGATCACTTCATTACTAATTAACCTTCTCTAGTGCCAAGTTGTATTTTCAGATTTATTTAAAGAAACCATTCTTTAAGTAATTATCTATATAGTTTTTAGCATGTTATTGAACACCAAAATTGTCACATTTTTAGTAGAATGATTTTTCATGATACTTTCAAAAATTTCATGTTTTCAAAAACAGGATGCATGGTTTGCATCATGGCCAATACTGTTGGTGGACAGATTTGCTTTAGTATCAAAGGATCATAGTCATGAAGTATTGATCTCATGTTAAAATATAAACATCTATTATCTTGGAAAACAAAAAGATGGTACCATGATACCATTTCAAAATTGTACTATCTAAAGAAGTTCAAACTCTTAAGAAGTTAACAAATTAGAGAACATTGATATCACAGCATGTTGTATTCTTTTATATGATGAAAGTTCCTTTTAAGAAAGTTTGAAAATAAATTTGTCAATCCATTCATTGTGATTCTAAAGAAAATCAAAAGAATGGATGAATCAAGGAGATGAAACAGGAAAAAAAGTCATTGACTTATTGCTAGACAGTTATTTAATTGAACTCATCTCAACTACTTATAATATAGCTATTATTTCCTTTGTATTTCACAAAACACCTAATTGCCAAAAATTGAAAAAAGGAGAAAAATGGATAAGGAGGAGAGAATTGAAGAGAAGTAGCCACTACTGCAACCACCTTATTCATCATCACATGAGAGTCTTTGAAATTTCCAAATTCTTATTTTAGTTGAAAAAAATACTCTGGAATCAGCATTAAACACACTTAGCGGATTCATTTTTAACTACACCATGAGTACATATCCTAGAATTCAGACCATTTGGAAATCAGCACAGTATTGTCCGTCTCTGGCAGTACTTACATTTGTTTGTGTATTCTGATCAGGGGGCAGGGGATCCTCTCTATGGTGTGACTACCTGTATTTGCCCCTTTTCACATACCAGAGTCATTTATTCACTAAAAGCCACCTCATATGGAGATTCAAACCTTTAAAATTAATTAGAAAAGTAGATACCATCCACGTTCACACTGGCTTAACATTTTTGGAAGAAGTATTTCTGTATCATAGCAAAGGAAAACAGTTATGACATTATGGCTTAAATGGCACCATATAAACAATCAGGCATGGAACAAGCTCTAAGACTGAACAATTCCCATTGGCATAGTGGTTATGTGTTGGGCTACTAGCTGCAAGGCCAGCAGTTCAAATCCACCAGTTATTCCAAGGGAGAAAGATAGGGTTTTTTAATTCCATAAAGACCGACCACCCTGGAAATTCACAGGAGGCAGTTCTACCTGAAATAATTTGATGGCGGTGATTTTTTTTTTTTAGGTTCATCCTCAGAGCATGGAAGAAAGGACAGGTAGTGGGGATTCAAGTTAACCAAGCCCTGGCAATGGCCTATGCAATCATTGTTAATCAGTTATTTAAAATTGACAAGCAGAGGTTACCCTCATATTCTCAAAAGAAGTGTGAGAAAAGGTAAATGACGACTAGTCTCAGATTGCTTTAGAAAGTGCAAACACCTTTCTTCCAATTTGTGTGTGTGTGACAAGATTGGTAGGATGCTGGTAAAATGTAGGAACAGCTTAAACTATGAATAAAAATATACAAATGATCTCCCCAATTCTCCCAAACTGTTTGACATGGTTGATTTAAGTATGTGCAAAAAGTGGAAAATTTCCAACTGCGGAGCAAGAATGGCAGTTCTTGATTGTGAGAGCGAACTAGGTCTTTGCGTTTAATGTCTACTTTTAAAGTGGGTCAGCGAGGCCACAGATGAACTCACTTGTCCTACACAACATGGTGACCTATTGAGGTCTATAATCTGGATTTCTTTTCATCTCTTTCCTTTCTTTAAATTTATGCCATCAATAGTCAAAGGTGATTGATAAGTGGAAATCAGATTTGAAACTGCCTTTGGTAGAAAGGGATACTTTTACTTCACTCACTGATTGCACACAGGAAACAAAGCACTTCACTCACCTACAGGGAAAAACTCATTCATTTTCTTTTTGTAGATTTTGAAGTCAACTTCTAAGAAGACACAGAAGACGATTCGATCCACCTAGAAGCAAATAAGAAATACTCAAAATGAAAGGCTTCCCTAACCTTGGCTTTAGCACAATAACAAACGCACTTCTTAGAGCTTTTCAGGACTATCTTGCTAACTACATCAGACCACTGGGTAACACTCAAGGATCTAAGTATGTGTGCACACATACATACATGCTCTTAATGTAGATAAACTTATGGAAACCAGTTTAAAATGACGAAAAGCCAGTTTGAAGCAAACTATATTTAAGATCTGATCATCTAAAAGATACCTAGACTTTATATCCTATAAAATTGTATCAAAGAGATGTACAATATAATGGCAATAAATTATGTCTGTTAAAAAAAAGAGCTCCTTATTCTATTCTTGTTAGGCAAATAAATTTTAATAAATCTGTAATATTTGAATAGGAACTAAAAAGTTTCTATGATGCTGAATTTGCATGAATGCAACAGAAATAAAACATGATCAGTTGACACACTAGGTAAAATACACTATTTCCTTGCGTAGGTATTGTTGAAAAAAATACATGTCTGTGCAATTCTTTTTGTAGAGTTTGGGAGTGTTTCTCTACACTGTGTTCTCTTGAAACATTCAGTGAGCAACCTGGTAAACAGAGAAAAAGTTGGCTTCCACAAAGGGTGAGACTGAGTGTAAACATCTCACAAGTATCTGACATTGCATAAGGGATTTGATTTTGTGTCCTGAAAACAAACCCCACTTGTTCTTTTGTCTCAAAGATGCAAAACAAGTTAAAAATTACTCATTCTTTTATAAGACATAGCTATAAAATTGCATAGAACAATAGAGGAGGCCTGCAAGGGAATGGAAGTGGCAGAGGACCAAGCAAGAAAGGATACAAATGGGTGACATCCATCTGATACCTATTCCAGGTAAAATAGACCTGCCGCTCCAATGGAGTCCAGTGATTTCATGTCAGAGGTGATCTACAAGGTACAGGTGGAACACTAGATCAAATTGACTCTCCAGGGTCCCTAAAGGAAATCAAGAGATGTTTCTCTTCTAATCCTCAGGAGAGATCTAGGATCGACTACCTCCTAGCTAGACTTCTGTGGTGTAATCACAGAAGATCCCTTTGTCTGTCACTGACTTCATAGAATGGATTAGAGGAGAACGCAGCTGACTTCCAGAAATGAAGAGGCTAGGATGTAAACAACCATATTTCATTTTGCCTATATTCAATGCAGTGTCTGGTTCCTGTTAAGTCTTGTATATCATTAACTTATCTACAAATGCAAAAACTGTAGCCATCAACTCACTCTCCAGGTGAACTAACTTTTTAGGTGAAAGAGTAATTTACTCTATCTGTGCAAAACTAAATGCATATCTCTACCTTTATTGTGGTATGTTGATGCCCCATTGCTAAAGCTCAAATCATAGCACTGAATTATAGAAACAAGTTATCAAAGGACACTTCTACTATGATGCCATTCATACATTCTGAAAAATAGAAAAATTCAATAATCTTGAGGTCTATTTACAACTACTGACTTACAGAATTATTCATAGGAATGAATGTTACACTAAATGATTTTTTCAGTTATGGGAAAAGAAGCAAAAGGATATGTAGGCAGAGCTTTTCCTGGATTATCAAAATTTCCTATATTTTATTTATTTATTTATAAAGAAAAGAAATGAGAAAAATATGACAAACAGGTTTCGAAGGGATGCAATCAAATCCATGATACTACTTATATCTGTAATATAAATAATTTGGGTCAACTTGGCTAGACTATGTTTCTCAGAGATTTTATGAAATGATATGTTTGGGTAGTTATGTACGTATGCACTTATTCTTCATTTTGTGGTTGGGTGTAATTCCACTATATATTGTAAATACTACCCTCTGAGTTGTTAGTGAGGCTGAATACAATCTATATGATAAGGTTATGTTTTGAGCCAATTTCTTTTGAGATCTAAATTAAATAAATGAGCAGAACTCAGAAAGCCCTGACCACCATAAAAAATTAAAGGATTGAGAAGATAATAATTCCTTTGCACCCAGGATGTCTGAGAAATTCCTTGTCCTGGGGGCAGTTTGGTCCTAAGACACATGGAGACTTCCAAAGGACAGAATCCAGAGTTGTTCAAAGGAGACCAAGCTATTCCCCGCAAACTGACAGAGAGACAAAGCCTTCTGCTAGATCTAGCACCCTGACTAGTGGTCCCTAAATTGTGAGAGGATGCACATCTCTTAGTTGAAGCCATTCATTGTGGTATGACTCTCATAGTGACCTTGGTTAATAAGACTTGAAGAAATGTATATATCAGGTTATTTAAATACATTCCTGTTTATTTTATTTAAAATACTTCATGACTTAAATTCCACAGTTTAAAGTAAGGACCTATATTCAAATTTATCATTTTTCCCACTAGACATACTCAACAAGTAATTTTTAGTTACCAAACACCATAATATTTCCCCCCATAGCTATCAGTTATTTTTTTCTAACACTCAAATATATTCTTTCAAAAGTCAACTTAGATCAAAAATATGAATAAGAGAATTTAGTTCAGAGATAGCATAATTGTTCCCTTTTTTTGTCAGTATTCTGAAGATTATTTTTCCCTCTAATCATGTTACTGTGTATGAATGTATGCTACTGGTAATGTTAATCACTGCTCTTAAGTGCAGTTGTAAACATCATGCAGATCATAAATAGAGTTTTTAAATATTATAAGATATTAGAATTTACAATTTAACTTTTTAGACTCTATTACCATGAGAATGGAATGGGTAAAAAGTCAGCAGCCTGATCAATTTTCCCAGAGAGAAGATGGAAAATTAGGGTGACGGATTATATTTTAAAATAACTAAGTGGCCCAGTCTCTGTGCTAATCTTTGGGCAAGACACTGCAAAGACCTTGGAGGGAAGTCAAATCAACGATTTATCATATGCTAAGTATTTGTTACAAATACATAAGAGAGTTTCAAAATGTTCATTTAATTTTATTTTTCTCAAGCAACAAAACCCAACTTAATTTAAAACTTGGTAGGAAAGATTACATAAAGGAAAGTTGTCGCCTAAACGTCCCTGAAAGAATTCTTCTTTCTGGGCTCCAGGCTATTGATTAGTCACATCGGTCATCTTCCCAATATTCACAAACGATATCATTTGATTGAAAAATCAGCTTTGAAAACAACAATATTTGCATTCTTTCTGCTTTCTAAATAGTCTTTTTTTGGGGGAGGGCATCACTGCCCTCTGGTGGTGGGAGTAGGAGGCCCAGCCTTTGCTCCGTGGAGCAGGAATTGAACCTCCATCCCAGTGGGCCGCAGTCCTGCAAACAACCACTACGCCACCGGGACTCAAGCCCATCTTTCTAAATATTCTAACAATTCTCAAGACACATTTATTTTGTGAACCTAATTGTTTAATGAAATATTTTCTTTTAAATCTTAGGGTGAAAAATTCTGTGGAGGGAAAAACCAGATGGTGTGAATAATATAGCAAACAGTGTCTTTCCTCTTTGGGCTTTTCTCATTACGGAGCATTACAATGTTGCTTTCATTGTAGTTTCAATATAACAGCATTCACATTCTCGCCTTCCTCTGAATCTAGATCTGGTATTCAACAGTGATCTCTTTGACAGTCGAGAGAGAGAGAGAGAGAGAGAGAGAGAGAGAGAGAGAGAGAGAGAGAGAGAGAGGAGAGAGTTTTCCTGTCCTGTGCCCACTTCCTTCTTCACTCTTGTGAACACTCCACTTTCTGATTCGTCTTCATATCATGTCATGACCAGGACTATTATCTACTCTGGACTCTGGCCACTTCAATTGGTTACAAGTGCTAACCTTAAGACACAAGAGATGCTCATAAGAGCTAACTTTATATTGATTCTATTTGTCCCTAAACTTTCAGTGTATGTGTCTGTCTGTTTGTGTTTATATTTGTGCATACAAACACATTTCTTGTTTATTTGTAGTTGTCTAACAACAATTCATTTATTAATCTAACTTTTGTGTGTGAATTGGGTAAAAGCTTACAGATCAAATAAGTTAAATCAGTTTTCCACACAATAATTCATGCACATTTTGATTCATGTCATTGAGCAATCCTCATACTATAGTCATATCCATCTCAACTTTTCTATTTCTTTTTTTTCTTTTTTGTAATTCTTTCTACCTTCCAAACTTTGTCCTTGGGTAGATAAGCTTCATTTTATCTCAAATGGTTGATTATTATAAGGATATGCCTCCTTGGTGTTGCTGTTCACTTTCCAGATCTATCTTTTGGTATTGGAAGATGAGTGTAATTCCAGGGAAGAGGTGCCATAGTCTTGGAAGTTCAACCACGAAGCTTGTTTGTTTTTTTCACATAGGAGTTCTGTTCCTCAGATTTCTCTCTCTCTCTCTCTCACATGATCTCCTTCAATACAGTCAACAGTGGTAGCAGTGGGACACCATCTAATTCTTCTGGTCTCAGGGTCATAGAGACTGAGATTTCAATTGTTCATGCTTCCATAGAACTAGGATGTTTTTTATTCTTCTTTAACTCTGAATGGAGAGATACTATTAGTTGCTCCCTGTATGGACTTTCACAGTTTGAAAAATCATGATTCTTATTAAATAAGATAGGATTTAGAATATTATCATCATAGCCTATATTATACCAATTGACCTTGGAGCCCTGGAACTATGGTGTGGGGCCACCAGAAAGTAGCACCTCTTCCCCTGAAGGCATTTGGTTATCACTGAGAACTCTTCATAACTGTCTTTTGGAAGCTCTATTATACTCATGGATATATATATATACACACACATATATGCAGTATATATAGATAAATATGAAATAGATATTGTCTGTCAAACATATATCCACTGATGTCGTCTCATTCTACTTTTCACACCTGTTCCACTTCCCTGCCTTTCAATGCATCAGCTAGCAGTTTGTCATTATCGCAGGACTCCATAGTTTCTGTGTCATTCTTAATAGTGGATGTGATAGGTAGGTCTGTTGTGCCAACATGACCAGTGAACACATGTGAGATCAACTGAAGGGCAGAGATATAAATGGCTTGATGAGCCTCACCTTTTTGCCTCTTGCTCTTGGATCTTTGGACCAGCCTGTTGCCTTGCTTGTCCATTGCAAGCTAGACTACCCCTGGAACATCTCATCCGTGGACTGTGTCACTGCGAGTTGAGGTTCCCTCGAGCCCTGCTTTGCCACGCTATTGGAATATACGTCTCTTGAGCTGGGCACTATCGGATCCTGTCATTCGGCTGATTGTTGGTGAACTGCCTTGCTGTTTGCTGCCTGTGGCAACACTGCTGTGGGAAAAGGCCAAAGCTTTTCTCTACTCAGTCAGACATCCCCTCTGGGCAGTATGCCACAATGGAATAAACCTTAATCCTAAAATCAATCTGTTGTTTTATATTATGCACAAGTATCTCCTTCCTTAATTAACCTACACTTTTTGATTCTTTAGTATATTACAGTTCATATGATGAAGCCTAACACAAGGGAGTGAAAGCATTCTCAGGGCTCCCTGTGGTTGTTGTATTTGTTTTTTTTTTTTTTTGGGGGGGGGGGACATCACTGCTGTCCGGTGGTGGGAGTAGGAGGCCCAGTCCCACTGCTGGAATTGAACCTCCGTCCCACTGGGCCGCAGTCCCGCGCACAACCACTACGCCACCGGGGCTCGGCCCCAATGACTGTTGTATTTGTTAGGTATCATTGAGCCTGTTCCAACTCATTGTGACCAGATGAACCCCAGAACAGATGTTGTTCCTCCAACATCTCACAATTGTTCTTATGTCTGAGTTGACTGTTGCAGCCCCTGTGCCAAATAAAATTGTCGAGGGCCGTCCTCTTTTCACGGCCCTGCTACTTCCCCAAGCTTGAGGACCCTGCACAGGGACTGGTCTCTCCAGAGAATGTGCTCCAAGTACACAGCAAAAAGTCCTGCCCCCCTTGCCTCTAAGGAGCATTCTGGCTGCACGTCTTCCAAGACAGATGGATTTTTTTTCATTTGGCAATCCCTGCCACTTTCAATAATTCTTTGTCAGCATCATAGTTCAAATGTACCTACTTGTTTACTTTCCTTAGTCAATTCCAACTTCCAAATACATGAGGAAATTGAAAATACCATGGCTTCAGTCAGGGGTATTTTAGCCCTTGCATAACTCCCCAACTTTTCCATACTTCAAGGAGGGCTTGGGAAGCAGATTTACCCAATGCAACACATATTTTGATCTCTTGACTATTCATTCCACAAGCACTGATTGTGGACTCAAGCAACGTGAAATTCTTAACAATTTCCATCTTTTCATCATTCACCATTTAAAACTGCAAGTTCAGTTTTGATCATTTTGTTTTTCTCTACATTGAGTTGTACTCCATACTGGAAGTTGCACGCCTTGATTGTCATCAGCAAGTGATTCAAGTATTTTACTTTCAGCAAGCAAGGATGTGTCATCTGCCTGTCATACACTGTTAATAAGCCTTCCTCCAATCTTTCATGCCATATTCCGCTAAAAAGCCATAAGAGGAATAATGGAAAGATAATGGATATATAAATACAAAGGAATAGTAGACTGGAAAAGATATTACTTATGTTATATTTATAGGATGAAAATTTTAAAATGTAAATGTAATGTAATGTAAATGTACATGTAATATACATGAATCATATAAATATCATATTCAGTGACAGAATTCAGATAAAATTACACATTGGAAGATTCTACTTCTAGCAAGTTAAAAAAAACCTATAGACATATAGAAAGTACACAGTGGATTAGAAGATAGTATGGTATACCTGCTAAGGGTTTGTGAAAAGAGGATTAGTGGAATAGCATGGATGCTGATTTCCTGACCTGTGGTTGGTGCCATTGATGTATTAAATGTGTGAAAAGTCATGGAGACATGCATGTACTTAAGCTTTGTTTCTTTTTTGTCTATTTATTATACTTTATTAAGATTTTAAAAATTGAAATCCTAGGTAACTATTAACTAGTTTAATAGTCAAAAGTATATGTTCATTGACTTAGTGGTCCAAAATTCCTTCAGTAGGTGGCCTTCTAACAAAAATATCTCTCTATATATTTAACTATATACTACCAATTGTATATGATGGCAGTTATAGCTCATCTATCAAAACATAATGGAGAGGGTGGGGTGGGGGGAGAAGAGCTGATGTCAGGGGCTCAAATAGAAAGTAAATGCTTAGAAAATTTTGATGGCAGCATATGTTCAAATATGTTTGATACCTTTGATGTTGGGAATGTTATAAGAGCTGTGAAATCCCCCAATAAAATGATTTTTAAAATACAAAAAACATAAAAGAGTAGTTATTGATGTGTTTCTTTCACAAAGATATTCATTCATTCACAGTTGGGATTGCATGCTCCATAAACCTAATGATGTAATTTATTCCCATGTTTGTTTGTTTTTTGGCATCACTGCCCTCTGGTGGGAGTGGGAGGCCCAGCCTTGTTCCTGGACTGCTGCTGCTAGATTTAGATTTGAACTGCCAAGCCCATGGGCCGCAGTCCCGCACTCAACTACTATGCCACCGGGGCTCAGCCATTTATTCTCATCTTAAACAATATCATGTCCCCTGCTCCTGAAGAGAACTGCACAGTTTGGAAGCAGGTTTGGAATAGCTCCAGACCACCACCACTTTTTATAACTACAAGTCTTAGGGATGCTTCCACAATCAAGCTTATACTACATTCAGTGAATGTGCAGAATGAACAGTTTCTGATAAATCTCATTTGATTCCTAAATGGCATAGAGAAAACACTTAATAAACTTGTAAGCAAATACTATTTTAAGCAGAGACTGCTGAAGGATGATCCTTTTTAAAAATAGCCTAAAGGACAACCATTGTGAAGTCCCACTTATCCAGAAAAGTATACTAACAGTGTCACTGCACAGGTTTTGATACTGGAGTTGTTTCTTATATCACCTTCTGTAAACTATGAAGCTAATACATGTTTAGTTAGAGCAGGAGTGGGGAACATCTCAAGGCAGAATATATGTTATTCTTAGTTCTGATGGTTGAAATCACACTCTTGTCACCTAACAACTGGCAAAGGCTGATATTTATATATTTCAGTTTTTACATCACTAAAGGGAACCCAGAGTTCCCCTTGAGAATAAACCTGTGGCTTCCCAGAGTGGGAACTATCTTCACACCAGGGCTCCTCAGGCAGCAAATGCTATTGTGGTTAGGGGTCAGCAAGTAGATTCTTAGCCATGGTGACATCCACAGTAGGGGCAGGCCAGGTCTTGTGCAATGCTCACAATTGTCCCTACATGTGAGCCCATATTTGAAGCCACATGCCGATTAATCTTCTCGAGGGCCTTCCTCATTTTTTGATGTCCCTCTATTTTACCAAACATGATGCCTTTCTTCACGGAGAGTTCTCTCCTGACAAAAGGTCCAATGTATGTAAGATGAAGCTAAACTTACATCCAAGGAGAACTCCCACTGTGATTCTTTCATGGCAGATCATTTGTTCTTTTGGTTGGTTAGGGGACTTTCCTTATTCTTTCATAGCATCACATTATTATTTGAATAAATGTATCAATTATTTTTCATTTTTCCTCATTCAATGTTGAGCTTTAATATGCATATGAGGCAATTGTTGAATGGGGAGAAAGTTGATAGAAATCTTTAATTCTTCATCTTTATTTTTATTGATAAATTTGAATTGCAGTTGAATTATCTGGTCTTCATTGTAGGCAGATGGATATTATCCTATCATTAACAGAACTTCAGGGTAAATCTAGAATTGATCTTTTAGATGAAATATGTAACAGCATTCCTCTTCAATTTCTCACTGCTGACACCTGAGATCATATGTCTGTCTGACTAAAAAATGACCAACCTAAGTCCATTTCAGTTCACTAAAGCCAAGGATATCAATCTTGGTGTATTCCACTTTATTTCTGACAAGTTCAATTTTCCTAGATTCATACTTTGTATATTTTAACTTCTAATTATTAATGAGGCTTGTAGCTATTTCTTCTCATTTTGAGTCATGCCACATTAATTCGAAATGTTTGATCTTTGGTTTCCCAGAACAGCAAACAAAACTATCTTAAAAAATACATAGCCAGTATGCTACTTAAAACAAAGATGGTGAAATTTTATCACATGTAATTTGAACATATATATTACCAGGAAAGACCAATCTCTATAATAGGATAATATGCATGGTAAAGTAGAAGGTTATCCAAAAAACCATCAAGGAGATAGACAGACATAGTGACTCTGCCAGACGGCTCAGACATAACATTAATTGTGAATATGGCACAGGGCAGAGCAGTGTTTCATTCTGTGGTACATAGGGGTACCTATGCATTGAAATTTATCTAATGGCCTACAACAACGTCAATAACAAAGTTATAGTGCTCCAAATCTTTAACATTGACGCTGTGAAAATGTAGTTCTTCCTGAGTTGTAATTTAGATGCTTTCCAATATTATGGATTCATCTTCTGATACTAATCAATATTCAGCAGATACTCATAGAGTTTCATTGGCCAATAGTTTTCATAACTAAGTCACCAAATCGCCTTCATGCTCTTTATTCATCTGAAAGGTCAACTGAAACATGTTCACCAGGGCTGACCCTGCTTGCATTCAAAACAGTGGAGACAAATCCTCCAGCATTGGAACAGCACACGAGTTACTGCAGTATGACAAAATGAAAGATAAGTGGCCCTTAATCAAATTACTGACACTCTAATATGCTTTTAAAAAGACCTCAGCCACAAAGTTAGAAGAATGCTGATGAAGCTGAAGTTTAATCTTTCCGTGCATTAGGCAGGGTTCTCTAGAGAAGCAAACCCCATGACTCATATACATGGGTATGTATAGAAAGAGATTCATATCAAGAAATAACTAGTAGAGTTGTAGAAATGGGTAACTCTAATCTGGTTCAGGTCCATGAGTCATATGGTAAGCTAGAAGCTTCTCTTAGCTTCTCTAACTGTGGGGACTGAGGCAGCAGGAAGCAGGAGGAACATAGATTGATGGACGACTTGACCATAGAGTCAAATGATTTCAAGGTTAGCAATTTGATAATGGATCCTAGGATCAGCAAGCCACATGGCAGGAGATCAATGAACCAAGTTCAAGGTCCAGCAGATATGACAAATTTTCCTTTGAAGTCTGCTTAAAAAGTAGCAAGCTGTAACTCCAAAGACTCTTTCTTCCCATTACATCAATGCTATACCTATGACCTATGCATGGCGAGCTATACTTCCCTACACCTGTTGTCTGCTCAGAGACTTGAATACATCATGCTAGATCCCATAATGAATTTGATTACATTTTGTAAAACCTTATTATGGATGATTGCTGCCAAACTTATAAGAAACTCAGCGGATGACTTATTAACCACCTGTGCCACACAGATGATGCAAATTTGCTTGCTGAACGAAGCCCTGGCTAATGAAAATCAAGGACTACAGCCTTCAGTATGGATTTCAACTGGTGTAAAGAAAACCAGAACCCTGATGAGTGGTCCAATATGTGATATCAAGATAAACGGAGAAAAGATTGAAATTGTTAAGGCTGTTATCTTGCTTGGATCCACAATTAATGGTCATGGAAGCAGCAGTCAGATTAAAAGGTGCATTGCATGGTTAAATCCACTGCACAGGACACATTTGTTGTATAGGAAAACAAGGGTGTTACTTTGAGGATTAAAATATGCCTGGTCAAAGCCATAGTATTATAAACTGCCTCGTATGCATATGAAAATTGGTCATTGAATAAGGAAGACTGAAGAAGAATCGAGACATTTGAGCCACGGTATGGGTGATTAGTATTAAAAGTACCATGGACTGCCAAAAAAGCAAACAGATCTGTCTTGGAAGAAGTAAAAGCAAAATTATTCTTAAGAAACAAGGATTTCAGTATTTTGTAAACAGTTGCAGTCTCAGAACCCCCCTGGGGGATCACTATGCGTAGGCATTGACTCAATGACAGTGAGTGGTTTTTTTGGTTTGGCTTTTTTTTTGGGGGGGGGGCATCACTGCCCTCTGGTGGTGGAAGAAGGAGGCCTACCCTTTGCTCCTGTGGAGCCACTGCTGGAATTGAACCTCCATCCCAGTGGGCCACAGTCTCATGCACAACCACTACGCCACCCGGGCTCAGCCCTTGGTTTTGTTTTTAATAGCTACTGTGCTACTTTTTTTGTTGTTGTTTTTTGGGCATCCCTGCCCTCAGGTGGTGGGAGTAGGAGGCCCAGCCTTTGCTCCGTGGAGCTGGAATCGAACCTCCATCCCAGTGGGCCGCAGTCCCGTGCACAACCACTACGCCACCGGGGCTCAGCCCCTGGCCACTGTGCTAGTTTTACATTATCACCTGAGACACTTGATATTCTCAGGATGAGGCCTATGCAACGTAATCATACACACCATTTTCAGACATTTGGCCCATTATTCTTATTAATATTTCAGTTCTATTTGTAGCTGTCATAGAACTTGGAGTAACCCGGACAAGTCATCTGCCCCAGATGTTCTTTTTTAAAACCTAAAGGTATAGCCTATTTCTGGGAAGGAGACGATGTTGATGGGTGAGTAAGCAGAGAAGGAACATTGCCTCTCAGAAAAACATTCATAATCACCTACTGCTACCTACTGCTCTTTCAGTCCCAGCCTCCTAGTGTCTCTATGAGTCAGGGCTGACCCCGTAGCAGTGGGTTTGGGATTTTGCCATATTAGTTGCTTATACTCTGCAGATTCAGTAGTTTTTCCTCAGTGAATAAGTTATTTAAAGTATTTGCTTAGGCAAAATTCTGTCACTTAAATTTTGTTCATCTGTATAAGTGATCCCATCCCAAAAAACTAGCCTAAGAATGCTTCCTTTTACCAGAATTTTAAATCTAAACTGTAGATTTATTGAAATTATCAAATAGCCTATAGGAATTACCTATAATATTATTTCTCAATAAAACTAAATTCTGCCTTTGAAGTGAATCATAAATATGTAAATCATAGACATATTAATGGATCTTGTGCTTTTACTATACAGGGAAAACTCTAATCTAAGAAAATTAATTCTTATAAAATGGTCCTGCTTTATCCTTATTCTCAGAAGATGATCATTGAAGATATGGCAGCTCTAACAAGGTACATGATAAAGAAACATGATGGTGCCCAGATGTGGGAAAGAAAAGCATCTGGAGTCTTAAAGACCTGTCTTAAAAACAAACAACCATTTAAAGAAAATGTCACCTAGCCAGGTCAAAAAAAAGTTCCAGCCTCATTGTGGTCAAAGGATTTTCAATAATATCCATAATACATGAAAGGATGATTGGAACTCAAATTTTCATCACTTAAATTTACAAAAGGCTACAGTCACAGAAAAAGCTCAGAATCCCCCCCCTCCCTCCCTCAGGTGAGTCTCTACATAATTTAAACCTCCACAAAATTATTTCTGTCCACTAAGTGAGCATATATTAACCTTGCCTTCAGGAAGTGTGCACTGGAAAGTGGATTACTACCACTCCCCTAGCCAATTCAGGTATGGGAGTACCCCTGATTTGTGTCTTCAATAAATTTTGAGAAAACAGTGAGAAACTGGTTGCCTATAGGAAAGAAGGTTAAATTTCTAAGTGTAGCTTAAAATGTGCTCTTTACTGTTTAAGGGAATTTAAATATTTCTTTAAATATAAACCTGAAAACCTGAGTTCAGACAAAAATAAGGAAGGCTATACTAAAATCATGGGCTTTGGAGTTAGTGGAAATCAATTGGTTCCCTATTCCTATTGAGGGTGCTCAGTAATTGACAACTGAGGTCTATCATTTGTTTGACAATTGTTGTTATAATCCTTGCTTATTATCTTCTGTCCCAGGCCTTGCAGGTTATTTTGCCTTATTGGACTAGTGCGCTATGTTATTAAAATAACACATTGTGAGTCTGCTATATAGTAAACATCTAGAAGACAGTCATGTATATGCTTCTTGTGTTCTGGAGAGCTTTAACTTTGGGATTTTGTACAACTCAAGAAAACATTACAACAAATTTTATTCTTTGTTGGTGCTTCACACTATCAGCATCAATATACAATGAAAGTACTTCACCTTCAAGATGCCACCTTTGCAGAATTTTTTTTCATCCCTAAAGAAGAATGCTTATTGTTGGTTTTAACTTATCATGTCTTTTTTGTACTTATTCTTGCTCCCACCAAAAAAGGAAGGCAAGAAGGAAAGCAAACAAAGAATAAAGTTTCAAGTAGAAAACGTCACTTTTTAAGGTACTGATGACGCCTGAAAACACTGACAAGGGAAGGGAATGTAGGGCCTGAGGTTGTTACTTCTAGGCACTCCCCCCATACGACTCCACAACTCGAAAGAATTGCCAATGACAGTGGTAGACATGTAAGAAGTTTACGGTAGACATCACTCTTGCACTTAAAACACCAGAAGACTTAAAATCCTTTTTTAAAAGGAAATAGCTCACTTTCAGGAGTGCCAGTCAAAAGAAGTACTACATCAGGACACAGTGCTGCAGTTTTATCAGTGGAAGTTGAGTCTTGTTTCCTTTGATTTTATGAACCTTGTTGTTTTCTGCTCTATTTAAAGTCTCTTTTTACAGATATTCTTGTAGATTTTCTGCTAAGTCTAGGGCTGGGGTCAGTGCCTCTTACAAAAACAAAACAAAACAAACTCATGCTGTCTGGGGAATCGACCC
>PVJH01015532.1:23113-53328 GCA_004026705.1 Nesogale talazaci
CTCTTGAGCTGGGGACTGTTGGACTCTGTCATCTGGCTGATAGTTGGTGACTGTTGCTCTGCCGTTTGCTGCCTGTAACCAATAGCCTGGATTGCTCTACAGAGGACTCCAGTGAGTTGCACTGAGCAACCTGTATTGTATTATAGTTAACTTTTTCCAGTGAGTTGCACTGAGCAACCTGTATTGTATTATAGTTAACCTTTTCTCTTTTATCTTGTTTACTTTTCTCTTTATATATAAATATATAAAAATAATTACTAGTGTCCTGAATTTTATTTCTCTAAGAGAACCCTGCCTGACACACCCCCCCCCCCAAGAAAAAACCATTTGCAGCTCTGCAAGAGTTTGTTTTCAGAAGTATTATCAGCTTAAAGCCACTCCTTCTGATTTGCATATTGCTATCAAGGACCAGCAGGGAGAAATGCTTTCTCCCATTAATGAATACTAGTATACAAGTCTTCACAATTGATGCTCAGGCCTGGGTAAGCTGAAGCTTACCTTTAATGACAGCCTATAAGGGCTGTTATGAAGTTTTCAGTTCAGACAATGAATATAAACCAACTGAGGTATTAGTAATATCTTTTTTAAATCATTTAATTGGGGGCTCATACATCATTTTTCACAACACATAAATACATATATTATGCCATGCTTCTTCGCGTGCCTGCTGCTGTCATTATATTCCGAACCTCCACTTTTCCACTTGAGCCTTTGATGTCAGCTTCTCATCTTTTCCCCTCCATCCTTGCTCCCCACTCCCCCACCAACCTTCAGTACTTTATAAATTATTATTGTTTTATCATAACTTACACTGCCCAAAGTCTCCCCTCGCCTGCTCTACCAGTGTCTGTACTCCCAGTAGGAGGTTATGTGTATATCCCCTTAGTTGAATGCCCCTGTCTACCCCACCTTTCCTCCCCCATCCAGTAGTTCCAATCTTACTACTGGCCCCAAGGGTTTCATCTCTCCTGGGTTCCCCACGTTTCCATTTCCCTTCTCTTCCAGTGTACCTCCTCCAGTCCAGCTGGCTTTGTAAGGTAGAACTGGGACCATGACAGCTGGGGGGAGAAATAAATCAAGATATATATATTTATATGTTTATTACGAAGGTAGAAGTTGGACCTTGGACCCCCACCCAGGCACTCTCTCTCCAGATAAGAACACTTTGTTCTATTAATCTGGCATTTCAGGATGCTCACTGGCCCAATGCGATCACGGAAGTCAAAGAGGTTCATAAGTAATATCTTTTTATATAAATTGTGTATTATCTTCATTTTACAAGGCCATTGCATCTACTGCTCTCAAATTGCACTTTCTGGTGTAAAGTTTAAGGTTTTACAAAAAAAAAAAGTAGTTAAAAACTCTGCTTTGCGGGGCTGAGCCCCGGTGGCGTAGTGGTGTTCGCGGGTCTGCGACCCACTGGGATGGAGGTTCAATTCCAGCTCCACGGAGCAAAGGCTGGGCCTCCTACTCCCACCAAAAAGGGGCAGTGATGCCCAAAAAACAAAAACAAAAAAAACCCAAAAAACTTTGCTTTGCTTTGTTTTTTCATTGTGACCCTAGACCAATTATCTTCCATGTATTTTGTAGGAAAATGTTTGAATAAAATTAATCACAGCCAAAAGGATTAACCTTCTTCTCCCTTGACCTCTCATCCCCAAAGTGTTTGGCAACTTTTGTGTTTACATTTAAAAATCATTTGCACCTTTACAAGGGAAAGGAATAAGTATTTGGTAAACAGTTGTTTACATTTATCACTTGTGTTTTTTCTAGAATTTGTAAATTTTTAAAATAAAGGTTGTATTTACCATAAAAAATGTAACAAGGAAATTGTGTGTACGGTATTGCCTCAATCTCTCCTAAGCGCTAGCTTCTTTTTTGTTGTTGTTGTTGTTGATTTTTGGGCATTACTGCCTCTGGTGATCGTGGGTGCTACCCAGAGCTGCTCCTGAGAGCCGCCGCTGGATTTGAACCGCCAAACCTGTGGGCCGCAGTCCTGCACTCAACCACTTATACCACCAGGGCTCAGCCCTTGCGCTAGCTTCTTTATAACAAATTTTTCTACTTTCATTTTATTTCAGAGCATTGTAGGTCTGAAAAAATTACCTCAGGGGCTGCATGCAGACCATGGGCGACCAGTTTGACACCCCTGACATAGAGGATAACCTGGCAGACTGCAGCAAAGGGGAGAGGCAGTCGAATAAGATAATCACAGAAACTGAAGAAGATCCAAGAGCCATGCCTGATGCTATGAAGAGAGAAAACATTCGAATTCCATAATTGGACTTCCAGAATAAGACACAGTGAAGAAGTCAATGGCAAATATAGCAAGGGGTTTCTTGCAGGAAAACTTCCCCAATTTAATGAGTGAAAAGCAGGCAAGCATTCAGGAAGTCAAAAGAAAACCAGCTAGACTGAATTCCAAGAAGTCACTAAGTCATTTGTGCTACAGTATTTATCAGTGCACAGTCACAATTGCAAGGAATTGGTAACAACCCAAATTTCCATCAATGGATGAATGGATTCAAAAACCTGTGGTACATACATACAATGGAGTACCAGCCATCCTTAAGAAGCAGTGATGAACCCATGAAGCACATCACTGTATGGGGAGAACTGAAGGAAATTATGCAAAGCATAGTAAGCCAAGCACAAAAGGACAATATGAGTCCACTGATGTAAGCTTTAAAAAGCAAATAGGGCACAGGGGAAAACTATTACATACATTCATTCCTGGGGTGAGTTCCAGGTACAAAGGCAGGGGCCAGATCCAATGCAGGGAAATATATGACAGCCAACTAAAAAGGTGGGTAAAAGAAAGAAAAAGAAAAAAGGCCTGTGTAGTGAGGGAATAGCATACTAACCCACCAGAGGGGAAAGTATTGTTTTATCTCCACAGGAGAGGGAGAGAGGGACCTGACATCAACCTTGGGCACCAAGAGGTGAATGGAACAAAGTGGCATGAAGCAGGAGACTAAAAGAAAGGTCTACGGAACCTGCACGAGTCCCAGCTACGTGGATACCCCTGCCCCCGAAGACTGAACTTCAGAGGAGAGCAGTATCGCTACACATTAGGGGGAAGGGCACACAGAATCCACTGAAGAGGGATGGAGATAGAGTGGAACACATTCTGGCACACCAATCTCAGAGCAGTCAATGCATAGAGAGGACCATGGGGCTTGCCCCACCACAGAGCATGACATCCCTCACTGACTCATAACTGGAGACACAGTGCTGGGTGGTGCCTGATTTGACTCCACCACATCACATGGAGGTGAAACACTAAGGACATGCAACAGAGCAGAGAGGGGAGCAAAGCAATGAAGTCTCTAGGGAATACCAAAATTAGACTTTGAGGCCAGGGCATGGCCCCCCCAATCACTCAAACGGAAAACACTCCTAAAGTTCAACAACAAACTATTGATCAGCTTCCCTTTTTTTACTGTTGTTCTCTTTTCTTTTATTGTGTTGCTCTGTCTAGTTTTTGTGCTTATTATTGTCTCTATATGTCTATCTAGTTAAAACAGATAATCCAGGGGAGAAAACAATGAGACTAAAGATTCCGGTAGGACATGGCAGAGGGGGTGGTGGGGGAAAGGAAGAGTGGTGTCAATAAACCTAGGGAGTAGGGAACAATAAATGATCTAAAATTGATGGCAAAGAGGGTGTAGGATAACTGGTAGGGGTTAATCAAGAGCAAGGTAGCTGAAAGGAGTTACTAAAACTTGAATGAAGGTCAAACATGATAGTGGAACAGGAAGAAAGTAAAAAGAAAGATAGGACACAATGGGCATTTATACAGGTCTACATATAGGCATGTACATATGTAAATATATTTAGTACAAATGTAAATATATTTACATACAATGATAAGGAAATAGATCTATGTAGTTATATTTATATGTTAAGTACTAAGAAAGCAGACAGACATTGGGTTTCTACTCAAGTACTTCCTCCGTGCAGGAACAATTTGTTCTGAAAACCTGGCATTCTGTGGTGTTCACCTCCCTAACACAGTCACTGAAGACAAAATGGGTGCTTAAGCAAATGTGGTGAAGAGAGCAGATGGTGCCTGCTATCAAGTGATATAGCATCTGTTGTTTTAAAGGCTTGACTCTAAAGACTTGGCCTTAGAGCTGAGAAGCAACAAAGCCCATATGTCTGTGTGGTCACAAGGTGTTGATGGGATCAGTTATCAGGCATCGGAGACCAAGAACAAAAAACATATCAATGTGAATGAGGGGGAGTGCAGAGTGGAGACGCCATGCCCATCTGTAGACAATTGACCATCCCCTTACTGAAGGGTCGCAAGGAAGAAATGAGCCAGTCAGTATGCAGTATAGCAACGATGAAACTTACAACTTTCCTCTAGTTTTATAATGCTGCACCCCCCCCCCACACACACACACATACTTTCTTGACCCTAATTTTACCTTACAAATCTGGCTAGACCTGGTGCAGATAAGAACAGGAAACACATGAAATCCAGGATAGGCAAACCCCTCAGGACCAGTCAAGAGAGTAGTGATACCAGGAAGATAAGGCGAATGTGGGGAGAGAAAGGGGAACGTGATCAAAATGATCGATGTATAAACCTGCTCCCAGGGGGATATACAATAGGAAAATGTGTGAAGAGAAACAGCAGTCAGTGGTAAGACATTGTAGTAGCTATATAATCTGGTGGCAATTTGGGACTTGATATAATTAAGAGTGAATCTGACCTGTCAATCAAGACATATATAACCAACGAGGCCTCTGTGTGTGCATGACCTCCTCCTGAAAATTTGGGAAACTCCTATTTTTCCTCCTTGGAGGCAGGAGACTTCTCTCTCTCGGCTCAGTCCCTTGGAGACTCTCTACTCTCATGGATGGCTCCTGGTCATCTTCGAGGAGAATCCCCAGAGACATAACCTGATGCAGCCCTGGGTGCTGTAGAAACAACATGGAGACCCCTGCCAAAGCTGAGATGTTTACAATGCCACAGGTTCCACAGAACGTCCCACCTACTGGCCTGTGATCTTCCTGCATTTCGTGACATTGCATGTGTTTTGTGAGTCAGAAGAGGATTCCATGGATTTGTATCGGATATATGGGCTAATATCAAAATTATATTATTGATCTGGACTAGGCTGGGGTGCTTCCTCAACATTCAACTGTTCTTGTATATAAGCCTCTTTCTTATACACATATGTGTGTTGATGAATTTGTTTCTCTAGTTTACCTGGACAAACACAGACATGAAGAAGAATTTTATAAATTGTCAAGGGTTAATGAGGGAGGGAGAGTGGGGGAGGGTGAAAATGACGTGATACCAAGGACTCAAGTAGAAATGTTTTAAAAGTAATGATGACAACATATATATAAATGTGCTTGACACAATGGATGGATGTATGGATTGTGATAAGAGTTGCATGAGTCCCCAATAAAATAATGTAAATTAAAAAAAACTAATGTGCTACAAAATTGCAGAGCATAACATTTTTTAAGATGATTTTATTGGGGGCTCTTACAGCTCTTATAGCATTCCATAAATCATTTGTATCAAGCACACCTGTACACATGTTGCCAGCCTTATTCACAAATATTTTCTACTTGAGCCTTTGGTATAAACTCCTTTTTCCCCCTCCTTTTTTTAAAAAAAATAAATCATTTTATTGGGGGCTCATACAACTCCCATCATGAGCAATACATACAACAATTGTATGCAGACCACATTTGCACACTTGTTGCCATCATCATTCTCAAAACATCCTCCACTTAGGCCCCCAGTACCAGCTTCTCATATTTTCCCTCCCTACCCCCACCACTCCCCACTAACCCTTAATAATTTACAAATTGTTATTTTTCATATTGTACACTGTCCAATGTATCCCTTCACTCACTTCCCTGTTGTCCATACTCCAGGGAGGAGGTTATATGTAGATCCCTGAAACTGGGTCCCCCCTTCTATTCTACCATCCCTTTACCACTCCTCCCACTGGTCCTGAAGGGATCATCTATCCTGAATTACCTATGTTTTGGGGGGCAGTGACCAGTACACCTTTTGATGCAAACATTAAACTTTAAATTATTTTTCTTAATCTTGAAATCTGACCGGAATGATCTCTTATGTATACAATTCAGGGACATTGTTTACATTCACCATGTTGTACAACCATCACTGTTGCTTCCAGAATTTTGTAATCACCATAAACAAAATTTCAGTACCTCTTGAACAGTAACTCCTATTTCTCTGTTCCCCAGCTCCTAATAATCATTAATGAGTTTTTGTCTGTACACATCTGTCTATTCTAGACATCTCATGTCAATGAGATCATATATTTATCCTATTTTCTGATGCATGGCATTATTCATATATTTCTAAACTATCCTATTCAAGCTTTGATAAAATATTAAATATGTCACTTTTCCCATTTCTGATTGATGTGCTTTTCTTTATTTTCTTTTTTTAATTAAAAATCATTTTATAGGGGGTTCATACATCATTTTTCACAATACATAAATAAACATACTGTGCCGAGCACCTTCACATGTCTGCTGCTACCATCGATCTCCAATCATCTGCCTCTTCCCTTGAGCCCCTGGAAAGGCCTTTCCATCCTTTTCCCTCTTCCCCTGCTCTCCCTTCCCCATCAACCTTCAATACTTTATAAATTATTATTGTTCTGTCACATCCCACACTGCCTGACCTCTCCCCCAACCCATTCCTCTGATGCCCGTCCTTCAAATAGGAGCTTATGTGTATATCCCTGCAGTTGGTTCCATCTCTCTACCCCACTTTCTCTTCACCCTTCCATCAGCTCCAGTCTAACCACTGGTCCAAAGGGGCTCATCCATTCTGGTCTCCCCATATCTCCAGCTCCCCTCTCTACTAGTGTACCTTCTCCAGTCCATCTGGAGTTGTAAGGTAGAGTTGGGACCATGATGGTTGGGGAGGTAGGAAGGCTTCAGGAACTAGAGGAAACTTGTATGCATCATCACTGCCTGGCTGCACCTTGACTGGTCTGTCTCCTCCCCGTGACTCCCCTGTAAAGGGGTGTCCAGTTACCCACCAGTGGGCCTTAGGTTTCCCACCCTGCTCTCCCCCTCATTCATAATAACGTGATTGTTGTTCTTTGATGCTCAATACCTGCTCCCTTTGGCCCCTCTTGATCACACAGGCTGGTGTGCTTCTTTCATGTGGGCTTTGCTGTTTCTGCATTGAATGGGGACTCCTTTATCTCCAAGTCTTTGAGACTCCAGACATTCAATCATTTGGTAGCTGGGCACCATCGTTTCTTCTACTCTGTTTGCCTCTGTATCCATTTGTCTTCAGCAATATCAGCAGTCAATTGGACCATTGATTTTGATGCTTGTTTTTTGATGCCTCATACCTGATTGTTTCAGCACCTCATGATCGCACAGGCAAGTGAGCTTCTTTTATGGTGGGTTTTGTTGCTCCTGAGCTAGATGGCTGCTCATTTCTGCTCGAGGCTTTAAGACCCCAGATCAGAGCACAACATTTTAAGTAATTCTTTCTCAGTTGAAGAAGATCAAAGTTTCTGACTGGGTGATTAAGGCAGTTAGGGGGCTGAACTTGAAATTCAAGGGTGTGTCAACTAGCCCAGGAGTTCTGGTAGCACAGCGGTTATGTTTTGGACTACTAACCACAAGGTCAACAGTTTAAAACCACAACCATTCCTAGGGAGAAAGATGAAGAAACCAAAGAATTACAGTTTCCAAAACTCATGGGAGCAATTCTACCATGCTCTATGAGTAAAGTGACCAGATTTTAAGTGGGACACCATTCACCAGGGGTGGTGGTGGTGGGTTTCCTGATTAAACATTTGCTCCATATGAAGCAACAAAAATTTTCATAGAACACAAAAATAGTATTGTAATATATTTATTTTAATTTTAAAACACCGCGAGATGTTAAATTGCTAAAAAGTGGGACATCTGGTCACTTTATCTATGAGATCACTCTCAGTCAGAAACAACAAGACAGCAGTGAGTTTGGTCTTGGGGTTTTCAATCACAGAACAATCTTCCCTCTTAGTAACTACATTTTAAATACAATAAATTTGTATTTAAATTAAAATACAATTTAATTATGCATGAAGGGTTATAGCTTTCAGCTAAGCTGTGTTTATATAATGTGATCTAAAATTTTGTTGACTGTTTAGTTGCACCTTGTCTTATGAGAGCGATAGAAGCATAGTCTGAGAAGGCTTATTTCAGACAGTCACAATATCTAACAAGTAATGGTAATCTGATTCAGTTTAGATTTGCCCCAGGGTTGGGTCTTTGTTCTCTTAGGGAAAGCTCTGATCTGTTTGCATAGTTCATTTGAACCGGTCAGTTGATTCTGACTCCCACTGTAAGCGTTAGCTAATTTCAAGCGCTAGTGGTAAATTTATGACCAACACTTCAGTAACTATCTTGGGGACCATGTTTTAATTTCATTTGAGTCTGTTTAAATGATTACTTATATGATACCTAGTTACAAAAAGAAAAAAAGAAATCCTCACTTGCTTTAGAGTGAAAGTGGATACTTCCTAGTAATGCACCAAATTATTCCTCAGGATTTACGTAGGTAGTTTGGAAAATGTTATGACAAATTGATTGAAACTGCATCCCACAATCTGTCTCTCACAGTATTGTTAATAAATGTTAATGATGAAGACTGGAATAGCTAATGGTAACAATGAGTGCTGGAATAACCAATGTATCACTGTAGTTAAGGAGACTACTTAAGATCATTTCCCAATGGAAGCACCTAAATTTTCTATATCCTTTGGCTCCTCTGAACTATATTTATGCATTCCTTATAGGTATGTGTTCCTACATAGTTGATCTAGTTATGTCAGCTTAAGTAATCCCACTCCTATTGACAGTCGATTTACATGGACAATTTCCTGTTTAGATTCGTGGTGAATATGCATGGTGCCCTTTGGGACTCTGGGATTACCTTTAGGTATCCATTGTAAGCCAGCAAATACTAGAAGAATGATGTCAAATCACTGTATGTTGTAAAATGAGAGTCCCGAGGAAACCCCTTCATCCAACATGTACATTCAGGTTGATCATTTTTGAAAGTTAATCCCCAGTTAGGCATAATCAAATTACAATAAAGTTTGTAAAATGTATCAATTACCAGGGGACAAAAAGTAGGCAAAGTTGCTCAGGTTATAGGAGCAGGAGAGTGTTCCTTAAACTCTTTGACCAAGGTGACATTGGACAGCAGAGTGGCTCTAGATATTTTATTGGCCTGGCAAGATAGAGTTTGTGTGGTAGTCACCATTTCTTGCTGAACATGTACATAGAACACAGAGGAAGTAGACTTGGATATACAAAGAATAGGCAAGGGGCCACATAAACTACACAGACAACAGTATGGATACATTGGCTAGGTCAGCTGTAAAGGATAAACATTTTAATTTACATTCTGCTCAATAGTATGCATGATTAAATTTTGTTTTCACTGCTGCTGCACATGTGATAGAGAAAAGGGAATGGCTTGGACCAAAGACCTTGGCTCTGATCAACACTGCGAGGTACATTTTGATCACATCTAAGACCTGGTGAAGAACCAAAGAGAGCATGTTTGGTGGAAGTGTGTGGCGGCTAAAGAGATTTCAGTTTCCATCTTATGCCTTGGATTAGCCCCGAAACAATCTTGAGTGTTCGACATATATGTTTTACCACTAAATTCCAAGAGTAACCAGGACAAATCCTGGGAAACAGAGAGCCGTAGTATTCTTACTGAGAAAAAAAAAAAGATAAAGTTTAAATCGATTAAGACAGGCACAGGAAAGAAGGAGGAATTTGGCCTCCACAGTATCCTCCTGAGAAGTAGGACATGTCGCAAACGAAAAGTTTTCTTTGTCATCTTGTTCTTTGCTATTAGGCTAACAAGCCCCTTCCTGACTGTCCTTACCACAAAGTTTGCATGAAGGACCTTTGAAAAAAAAGGAAACCATCAAATTGTTTATGATATGTGCTGCTGGTGTGTCAGACTATTTCCCACCCCTTTTTTCTTTGGCCTTATTACTATAACTAATCCTTTCTTTGGGAGTGTGAATATTGCAGGGTTTTCTGAAATGACAGATCTAGTCAACCCTGAGGGAACTTAGACCACATAACCAAAACTGGCAAATAAGATCCTCTATTAGAACGCCAAACATTTATATCCCATGTCCCTGAAATTGAGACCAAACACCGACAGCAGGCCCATGTCTGTGAACGACAGCTAGTCTCTCTTCAGGGAAAAAAAAACCCAACAGCTGTAACTCAAGCATCTCTTCACTTAGACGAGTATGTATCCCTTAATTTAGAGCAGATTGGGAGACATTTCTACTCATGCTGGCCGTGACTCACTGCCTGAAATCAGCAGGAAGTAGCTGGCCTGGGTCTCCTAATTAATTAAAGGTATCCAATCTCAGGAGGATGAAAACCTGGCAGCGGAGCAAAAGGAGTGTCAGCAAGGCCAGAAACCAGGTGAAAGTTGTGCCCTTGTATAACCGAGTGGAATTAGAACTCAGAAAAACCTCTAGAGTCAGGCCTTATCTCTGACCAAAAAAAAAAAAAAAATGTTTAAACTATTTCTACTACCTCAGAGGCCAGGAACTACCAGCATCTTGTGAACTACATTAACAATGCCCTGCCATCAAATCTGTTAGTGACTCAATGGGCCAGGTTTGGTTTCACAGGTTTCACCTTAACCTGTGGGTTTCATAGACTGTACCTCGTTAGGGAGTAGAAAGCCTAATTTTTCCCCTGTGAAGCAGCAGGGAGTTTGGATGTGCGGACCTTGCTAATTTGTAGTCCAATGCATGGCCACTCTACCAACAAGGTTCTGTGTGCCCTACAAGAAACCTTACATTTCTTCTGCAAATGTGTAAGACCACCCATTGATCTCTGAGCTTAGCTTTTAGATTATGGTGTGGGTACCATCTGGAGGGCATAGCAAAATCTCTAGCATTTCATCTATGTATGATCAGTGTAATTATTTCTCTTAGTAAAAGACAAGCACCTGATTCCAGTAATATTTTTGATTATTTTTTCCATGTGAGTGTATGCCTTATACAAATAAAGTGGAAACCAAAATGATTCTATCAAAAATATCTTCTAATTCAGTAGAAAATAAATATCCAGATACAATTGATGTTTGGTTTGGTATAAGAGCTGTAAGAGGGATTGAGCCCCGGTGGTGTAGTGGTGGTGTGCGGGACTGCGGCCCACTGGGATGGAGGTTCAATTCCAGCTCACAGGAGCAAAGGCTGGGCCTCCTACTCCCACCACCAGAGGGCAGTGATGCCTAATTAAAAAAAAGAGCTGTAAGAGGCCTCAATAAGTCTTTTAATTAATATATATCATTATAAATTATTAATATATATATATATATCCTGAGATTTTGTGGTAAGAAAAAGGGTGGGGTGTGTGTGTGTGTGTGTGTGTGTGTGTGTGAGAAAGAGAACTGGAAAATAGACATTTCACCTGTGTCCTTTTTCTTAGGTTTGTGCTTCTTTGTCTTCTCTATTGTGTTATTCATCCTCATTAGTACTCACTACTTATTGTGAATTGTTGATTTCTTCTATTTATTTTATCTATGTGGAGTTATTTCTATTAATACTATTCTTAAATGCTGGATATAAGTGCATGTGCACAATTAGACTATAATCCCCTTAGTGAGGCACGGTAAAGTTTTCTTTACACCTAGCAAGTGATGAACATGGGAGCATTGTCTGGGAGCCCACGTGTCCTGCTCCACTGGACAGGCAGACTTGGAGTAACCTATACAGCACAATGCCCTCACTTGCTCTTGGAGACCCTAAAAAGGAAGGTCATTTGAGGAAGATGACAGAATGATGGCACCCTATGGAGAAAATAGCATTTCTTCTCTCTCTGATACTCTGGGATATGTCTACCTTCCCCTCCATCTTTCCAAACCTGTCTGTTACGATCCCTTTAGGTTTCAACAACATTAACCTCAATCATATTTGAAGAATGAACTTACAACTTTAATGGTCTTATCCATGAAGTGCTTTTTAAATGTTTATCCTAGAAAACCGCTGAGCACTGGTCAAACTCCAGCAGAGGCGATGGCTGGTACCCAAAATTTGACTTACTTTTAAGTTTTGTCTCATAGTACTTATTCTAAAGCATGAAATGTTCATGCATATATATATATATGTGTAAGCAATGTTTGTCCATTAGATCTTTACTTGTGAAGATAGGCTCTTTCAGTCTATATACTCCCGAACTGCTGAAATCCCATCTCAGCAAAACAAAAGTAAATGCATGGACTCATATGTCTATGTGCTGGTACATTTACATGACATCAAATAGATATATATATATATAGTTTAAAGCAATAAAAATTCAATCAGGTATAAAGATAGGTTTTAAACTGATATTTTATACATTGATATTCAAGATTCCAAGCCAAACCCATTGATATGCAGTTCATTTCAACTCACAGTGACCCTATAGGACAGAATACAAGTGCTCTTTGGGTTTCTGAGACTATAAATACCTATGGGAACAGAAAGCCTTTTCTTTTTTTCTCCTGGATTAGAGGATGAGCTTAAACTCCTGAACTATAACACAAGGATTCCTTAAAAGCATATGGAAAGACTGTCTTTATTCCAGAAGAAAAATAAGCAGCATGAGAAAGGTATATTATACCTATTAAGAAAAAGGAAGCAGAAAAAAAGAGAGAAAGAAGACATATAGAAGATCAAACATCTATTCATCTTAACATAATTGAGTGGACATTGTCCTCTGATTTTTGCTGAGATTAAATTGATATCAAATCACAAGATGATTTCTGCTGCTCCATCTAGTCATATATGCTTGAAAATTCATATTTAGAAAGAGGATCTCCAATATTGAGTTAAAGGACATCTAGTGGAAGTTTAATATTGGTCAGAATTTTCTTTAAGTAACTTATTATTTTTTCAATGATTTTATTGGGGGCTCTTACAGTTCTTATAGCATTCAATACATCATTTGTATCAAGCATATTTGTACGCATGTTGCCATTTTCATTTGCAAATATTTTCTACTTGAGCCCTTCGTATAAGCTCCTCTTTCCCTCTCCATTTTTCTATAAATCATTTTATTGGGGCCTCCTAAAACTTCCATCATGATGCATACATACATCAATTGTTTGTAGGACATATTTGCACCCTTGTTGCCATTATCACTCTCAAAACATCCTCCCTCCACTTAGGCTGCCAGTACCAGCTCTCCATATTTCCCTTCCCTCCCCCTCCCCCACAAACCCTTAATACTTTTTAAAATGTTATTACTTTTTCATATTGTACACTGCCCAATGTGTCCTTTCATCCAATTCCCTGTTGTCCGTGCCCCAGAGAGGTTATATGTAGATCCCTGTAATTGGTTCTCCCTCCTATTCTACGATCCCTCTACTCTCCCAGTATCACCACTCCCACCTTTAGTCCTGAGGGATCATCTATCCTAAATTCCCCATGTTTCTGGCTCCAGTGTACATCCCTTGGTCTAGCTGGATTTGTCTGGTAGAATTGGGATCAAGATAGTGGGTGGGAGGGAGGAAGCATTTCAGAATTAGAGGAAGTTGCATATTTTATTGTTACTATACTGTACCTTGATTGGCTCATCTCCGTCTTGCAACCCCTCTGTGATGGGCTTTTGGTAAGGAATTTATTTTATGAGAAAAAACCCCAAATCAAAGCAATATATCTGCTACAAATTCTCTCTACTTTTAAGCTACAAATTCTCAATACTTTTAAACTTCTAAAAATGAGTCTCATTTAGATAGTAAAACCTCAAGATGTAATTCTATTTCTAAACTCTACATGTTAAAATTAAATTCATTATGAATATCAAAATCTTCTCAGAGGAAGGAAGGAAAAAATAAAGAGACTACAGTTGCTATTCTATGCTAGACTCTGGAGTATATGTGGGTTCCTTGATAAACCTATGTCATCCTAATCAGAATCTTGTGAAATAAGTATTATTAAATGAGTTTTGTAGCAGAAGATCTTTTTTCCTTTTGAAACTAGCAATTAGGACAACAGCAGCAAAAAGAAAGAAAGATAGGAAGAAAAAATTAAAAAAATAAAGGGAAAGGAAAATAGAATCAGATTATAGAAATGACAACTTCATGTTATTCTCTTTTTGATCGGGGCACAAGGCGGGGGGACTGTGAATTGGCAGGAGTCCACAAAATTGCTTGTAATAGAAAGTACTAGAATGTTAGCTTTCTGAAAATAGCCAAGAAATGTCCCACCCAGTATCCTGAGCCCTGTTATATAACATCTCCACTGCAAACTTTTCAAAATCTTTTTTTTTTCAGACTGTATTCTGCCCCAGCATCTGTGATCCAGCAATATTGCAAAGGGTTTTTTTTTTGTTATTTTTCCCTGATGTTCCCAATGCCAATCACAGGTCAAACTGTAAGGACAGTCAAAATAAAGAGATTTTGTTTCAATTTTTATCAGAAAACTATATTTTATTTGCATCTCTGCTTTATCCAATAATATCTAGACCAGCCAACCTTCAGCAATATAGGGAGTGCACAAATTACAAAGACCCACAACTGCAATGTATACTCTGGCATGATTTAGAATAACTGCTCCATTGCTTAGAGAAGCTCATTACTAAAAGAACGGTGTCCAAGTCCACACTAAACCTTCCACCTGAAATAAGCCTTGGATTCACTCACTTAACGGAATGATTTATTTTTTTTTTTTAAATCCTGATAAGAACAAAATTTTGGTTCAGGAGGGAAAGCCAAATTGAAGGTACTTATAGGGCCCACTGATGATGTGTCCATTAAAAAACCTTTAAAGAGGATTCTATTTTGCTGTTTAATTTACCTTGAAAACAAATTATTTAATTTGCACCTAACACTCAAATTAAATAATTATGAAACTGGATGTGGAGAAGTCATTCATTCTAAAGGGGTGCAGTGGTTGATATTTAGAATTTTTAAAAGGTTTTTATCAAGTCAGTTCAGACTCCTGGTGACCCCATAAACAACATTGTAGAGTTATGACACATCCTGAAAACTGTTCCTATGCTTGAGTCCATTGTTGCAGTCACTGTGCCAATCAGTCTCCTTCGAGGGTCTCCCCTTTTTCGATGCTCCTCCTCTTTACCAAACAAGATGCCTTTGGCAGTCATGTAATTGCATCAATTTCAGGATTAGGAGTACAGTGGTGTGGCTGGCTTGTCAGTCTGGAGAGATAGTAAGTGAAACCTCTATGGGCATGACTTTCTCCTGAGAATTCTGGGAAATCTCGAGGTATTTCTCATTGGAGGTGAGAGAATTATGGTTCAGTCCTTGGGAGACATTGCAGCTGATAAGACAGAATGTTGGCTCCCTGAGAGACATCTCGGAGGAGAAACCACATGGGTTTACCCTGATGAAACTAGAAACCTGGCTGAGCCCCGGTGGCATAAGTGGTTGAGTGCGGAATTATGGCCCACGGGCTTGGCGGTTGAAATCCAGCAGCAATTCTCAGGAGCAGTGCTGGGTAGTGCCCATGACCACCACAGGCTGTGATGCCAAAAAAAAAAAAAAAAAGTGACTCAATTTGTATGACTTCATTGGCTGAGCCCTGGTGGCATAGTGGTTGTGCGCGGGACTGCGGACCACTGGGTTGAAGGTTCAAATCCAGCAGCAAGGCTGGGCCTTCTACTCTTACCCCCAGAGGGCAGTGATGGCCCCCCCCAAAAAAAAAAAAAGAAAAGAAACTAGAACCCTGAAGCTGGAAAAGCCCATGAAGACTCCTGCCAGTGCTGAGATGCTTCAGAAGTCCCAGAGGCCCCAGCACTGAGATGCTTCCACCACCACTGGGTACACAAGAGTCTGCACTCACTGGCCTGTGATTGTTTTGGTGTCACTGCATGTGCTTCGTGAGTCTGAAGGGGACTTATGGATTGGTATTGGACATATGGGTTAAAATTGGACTTATGGAGTTGGACTGAACTGGGTTGGGATGCTTTCTCAGTGTTCCATTCCTGTTGTATATAAACCTTTTCCTTATATGCTGGTTAATGAATCTGTTTCTCTAGTCTACTCAGACTAACACAATGCCCTTCTCCAGGGACCTGTCTCTCCTAGAACATGTCTGAAGTGTGTAAGATGAAGTCTCCCCATACTTGCCTATAAGAGGCACTCTGGCTTTATTTCTTCCAGCACAGGTCAGTTTGTTCTTCAGTAGTCCACGAGACTTTCAATATTCTTTGCCAGCACCACAAATCAAATGCATTGCTTCTTCTTTGGTCCTTCTTTTCAACGACCAAATTGCATGTGCATATGAGGCGATTGAAAATACCATGACTTGGGGCGGCAAACCTTGGTCCTTAAAGGAACATTCTCACACTTCAATACTCTAAAGAAGCCTTACTCCCTCCAGATTGCTTAGCCCTCAAACTGGTCTGAGCAGCTTAAAAGAAAGGAGACAAAAGTAAAACTGAAATGGACTCAGTCTGTGACAAACAAGATCACTTCAAACAATAACAAAAAACAACAAGCAGACAAATAGAGGTCTTATGCATATTGACTATGATTCAATTCTTGACTGCTGCATGCATGAGCACTGATTATGAATCGAAATGAAACAAAATCTTTGGGAACTTCATCCTTTCTCTATGTGTCATGATGTCAACTATTGGTTGTGAGGATTGGAGACTTGTTTACATTGTGTTGTATTCCATAGTGATGGCTTAAACCCTTGATTGCAACACCAAGTAAACAAGTAAGGCTGTGTCATCGACTTATCAAAGGTCATTAATAAGCCTTACACCAATCCTGAAACCAAATTCCCACTCATATAATCTAGGTTCTTAGACCCCTTGCTTAGAGTACAGGTTGAATAATATGGTGCGGGGATACAATCCTATCTCACACAATCCCAAACTGTGTAGTATTCCCATTTTCTATTCACACAACTGCCTCTTGATTTATGTGCAAGTTCTATATGAACACAATCGCGTGTTTTGGAATTCCCATTCTTCTCAATGTTATCCATAGTGTGTTATATCACACAAATGCATTTGCTTAGTTAATAAAACACTGGCAAACATCTTTCTGTAATTTTCTACTTTCAGCCAAGATCCATCTAACATCAGCAATGATACCCCTTGACCCTATCATCTTCTGAATGAGGCCTGAACCACTATCAACTCCCTATCAATTTACTGCTGGAAAGATTGTTATATGATCTTCAGCAAAACTTTACTTGCATGGGACATCAATAACATTGTTATGTAATTTGAGCATTCTGTTGGGTCACCCTTTCTTCAAATGGGTTCTAATGTGGATATCTTCCAGACATTGGTCAAGTAACTGTCTTCCAAATTTTCTGGCATAGATAAGTAAGTGCTTTTAGTACTTCATCAGTTTGTTGACACCTTTTGATTGGCTTTTCATCAATTCCTGGAGTCGTTTTTGTTTTTCAGTTATTGCTTTCAGTGCAATTTGAACTTCTTCCCTTAGCACCACTGGTTCTTGCTCATAAACTACGTCCTGAAATGGTGGAATGTCATACCATGACTCTGTTTATTCTTTCCATCTTTTTTTTATGCTTTCTGTATCATTGTTTTGCGCATAGAATCTTACAAGACTGCAGCTACAAGACTAAAATTTTTTTATTTGAGTTTTTCTTCCGTAAGCTATACTAAGTTTGCTCTCCCTTTTTGGTTTTCTAAATCTAGTTCTTTACATATTTCATTATAATAGTTGGCTTTGTCTTCATGAGATGCCTTTTGAAATTTTCTATTCAGCTTTTTTTCTATCCTTTCTTCCAACTGCTTTAGCTACTCCACAATTAAAAAAGCAAGTTCCAGAGTCTCTTCTGACACAATTTGCTCTTTTTTCCTTCTTTTTTTTTTTAACTACCTTTTGCTTTCTTTGTGAGCTACCTTCTCCCCCAGCTCATGAGATCTTCTGTTATTATTGCCCAAGGCAGCAAATCAGTACTTGAGATATTCTTGAACTTTAAATGGGATCAAGGTCATATTTTAGCTCTCAAGGACTTGTTTTAACTTTCTTCAACTTTAACCTGAACTTACTTGTGAGCAACGAATATGATGAACTGTTCCATAGTCAGCTCCTGGTCTAGTTTTAGCTGCTACTATTAAGTTTCTCCATTGTCTCTTTCAACAGACCTTGTCAATTTTATAACTTGGTATTTCACCAAGTGAAGAAGTTCATGTGTATAATTTCCTTTTGTGTTGTTGGAAAAAGGTATTTGCTATGAACAAATCCTCAATCTTGCAACATTTTATAATTTTATAATGTGATGTTTAGCTTATTTCACAACCATTTTTCTTTTATCTTTGTTTCCAACTTTTGCATTCCAATTATCCAAGAATTATCAATGCATCTTGATTGTATGCTTAATGAATTTCAGACTGAAATGTTGATAAAATTCTTCAATACATTCATTAATAGCTTTCTATGTTGATGCATGAATTTGAATAGAAGTTGTACTGATTGAATTGAATTTGGACAGATATAATCCTTTCACAGATAGCATTGTACTTCAAGATTGACTTTGCAATGTCCTTTTTGACAATGAATGCAACACTGTTCCTCTTGATTGTGTTCTTCCTGGCAGAGTAAATCATGTATTTTCTGATTAAAAATTGGTAATGTCAGTCTTTTTAAGCTCACTAATGCCCAGGATATCAATCTTACGCATTTCATTTTATTTTTGACTGCTTCTAATTTTGCTATGTCCATACAATGCACATTCCAAATTCTGATCACTGGCAATTTTTTGCAGCTGTGTATTCTTATTTTGAGTAGTATATGTTTGCAAATAAAGCTCCTGAAGGCTCTCTTCCCACAGTCTCTTACTTATTCACATCACTATGGCCAACTCTACTTCAAGAAAGAAGATCTCCTTACTAACATTTTGAGTGTCCTTTGATCCGAGGGTCCCATCCTCTGTCAGCATGTCCTTCAAAATTCTGATTCTATTCATTTGGTCCTTAGTATATGACAATGTTTTGATGCTATGCATGCAATTTTCAGGGGCTACTTTCTTTGAGGTGAGCAGCCAAGACCTTTCATGTTACCTGTTCTTGTCTTGAAGCTTTTGTGAATCCTCTTCATTTTGGGTGACCCAGTTGGCATTTGAAATAACAGTGACATAGCTTCTTGCATCACAGTAACACACAGTATCCACAATATGACAAACTGACAGACAAGTCATCTTGGTTTATAAAACAAACTTGTTTATAAATGTGTTGAGTTTTTCTTAGGGTCTGCCTCAGTTTACCCTAAGCACAATCATTACACCAGTCTATGCGTTTTCCATCTGTGTCAACAACTCCAACTGTTGGGACTCCTTTGCCACTAAGAGTGAAGTAGATCATCAGGCTGAATCACTGCCAGATCCTCTCTAGCTACAGCCAAGAGTCTCAACAGCTTTACTCACAGGCATAGACCATTGTACTCTTGATTACGCTAGATCGACCTGGACATTTGGCCTGTTGACCACTCTGGGTCAATTGATCATCCATAGAGGAGACTGGAATATTTTGGGTACAAGTATCCCTTACTGATTCTATGACAGAAATTTCTTCCCTGATTTTTTAATGCTGTTGAGGGGTGGTGATGGGAGGGGGGGTGAAGTCTGTTCCTTCTTATGCATCATTTGTTTGTCTGTATATTATTATGTTTTAGCCTTCCCAACTTAGCACAATTAAAAAAATATTTTGTGTTGGACCTCCCATCTGGGAAGAACTAGAGGAGTGAATGCATAATGAGAATAACTAATACAAGGGGTTATGGGAAATACTAGGAGGGGGAGCGGATAATGAGGACGGTAAGGAGATCTAAAGAGTAAACAGTGAAGATGGGAGGGGGCAGGAATACTAGAATTGATTTAATTGCATAACTTATCTTGGAGGCGATTTAACCAGGAGAGGGGCAATGTTCTAAAAAGTCAATGGGGTGTGATTGTACAAGTCTCCTTGATATCATTGAATGACTGAACTATTGAATTATATGATATATGAATTGCCTGATAATAAAGCTGTTGAGGAAATTAAAAAGTCCTATCCAGAATGCATGCATCATAGGCTTACATAAGACTCAGCTTGTTGTTCTTGATCCAGCTTGGTGGTGAAAAGGTGTTTTGCTCTTAGTAATATCCCCTAGGGTATTACTTTGTTCTGCTAACTAACATAAAACCAGGCTCCCATTCAGGGAAAATGCAGTACATGGCAATAAAGGCCAAGTGGTATCAAGTAAACAAATTTGTATGATTACCCTTATTTTACAGATCATATTTTACAGGACAGGCTACTTTAAAAATGAACAGAATAAAAATCGATCAAAGCAAACTGTCAAAAGTCTGTCACATCTCAGGCAATCTAATATGTACAAAACTAGTGTCATAATCATTAAAATTACCTCAAGGTAATTATTGTCAAGTAATCTAGATTTCTGGGAAGTCTTAATGGAGATCCCCTCACACCCAAAGACATTGATTACTTGCTTCTCATACCTCAAATAACATATGGACAAATAAAATTGTTACTTAAATATTAATCTTTTATCTTAAGAATGCATTCATTTTTTATTCCATTACATAGACCCATACCATATTAATATATATGTATGGTGTACAAAGAGAGAGGAAGATTTGCCCACATGTATGAATGTATGTGTCTGCAGTGCAAGCTCCAGGAGAGTTATCCTGTATATCCTTTGGCTTCACGTTTGTCAGTCTCTTTGCTAGGTATTCTAGCAAAATTTAACCTGCTCTAGATTTCTGCTCCTACTCATAATTTTAAACAATGTAAATTTTTGACACTCAGTTATCTGCAAGCAGATGGCAGGGAAAGTAGATTGACAGTTGGGTAGAGAGATTATCCAAATAAAGCAGAGTGTGAAGAGTACAGCTAAGATTACGAATACAGACAGGAGTGAGGAGGAATAAATTGAGAATGACATTATTTTGACTTTGATATTATTTTCTATGTTTGAGTCAACTTTCAACTCCCAATGACTCCATGCACAACGAATTGAAGCAAAGCCTAGTCATGGACCATCTCCATAATTGGTTTGGAGTCTTTTGGATATATTGGTTAATTTTTGGAAGTAGATTACCTGGTCTTCCTTCCTAGTTTGTTTTTGTATGGGTGTTTTGCTAAAGTCTGTATAGAATCATGGAAACTGTGATGTAGTAAAATTTCTTCACATGGCTCATCTGCTCAAGTTTCTGTAACTCCTGCCAAATAGTAGGGTGAGACTATGCAAATAGGGCTTGTGTAGCACTCATAGAGGGGATTGGTAAGATTTTGTTACAACCTGCCTGCCTATAAGAATGAGTCATGAAGATGAGCAGAGAAGAAAGAAACCACAAGGATCTTAAAGAAGCACGTTCAAAATCTCTGTCTATGGATCACAGGTTGGTATGGGGATTTGAAGGAATAGTGCCAAGATTATAGTGCACCTTCCCCTTACCTGGCTGAAGACTAAGGAATTGTGGGAGATAGTGCCAGGCCACTAGTCTCACTACCGCATAGAATCAAAAGCCAAGGATCTATATGGCTGAGAGACTAAGAACCAGAGAGGGATTTGGCTACATGTGACTGAGAGCTGAGAGCTGAGAGAGATTTGGCTGAAGGATGAGGAGACCAAAGACTGTATCCTTACTCTTTTCTGATACTGATTTGTAGAAATCTATTAATATCCTAACCACCGCCCCCCCAAATAGAGTGTATTGTCTGAGTTTTGTGGGGCCATTGCAATGAATTATCAGACCCAATTTAGATGTAGAATGGCATAGGAGGGAAAATTATGGCAGAATAGGTAAAGAAAAATGAAATATGGGGACTTTTCAGAGTCCTCCTTCTTGACAGTTGGGAATGCAGAGGAAGTCTATTTATCTATTTCCATGCTCTTTATTCTAGCAACATCCATATCTCTACTAACAGTAGAGTATTGGCTATGTGTGAGCTGATTGGCTGGATCTTTCATGGGGAAGGTGAAAATTTTATCACTGAACCTACTAATAACAGGAAATTATAATCATAACTGATGTTCAATTTGTATGGGGTATTGTATGCTTTGCCATACGTGTTTAGAGGCATCAGGAAGCAAAGTCAATTGCAGATGATAATTACACAACTTGTTTTCCTATATTGGCTGGACTTCCTCTCAGTACAATTTTATGATCACACACACAATGCTTTACTGTTAGTATTTCTTTAATTTAATAATCATGATAGAGATTTTTAAAAAGTATCAATAGTAAAAATTCTATGCATATGCCTAAGAAAACTTTATCATGACTTTTATATTTGTACTTCAGATATGATCCTAAATACCCATCTGGAGTTTGAAATTAATGGATTTCCAGTTAGTTAATTTGGTCCACAATGCTGAAATATTCCTGCATAAATTCACTTAAGTATCACTTATTATGAACGGTCCTATTTACTTTGAGTAAGTTACTTTATTATACTGTTTCAAAAGTAAAAATACTGGAGGGAAAATATCACATAAAATTAACATAGCTGAAACAACACATGAAAATGATTTAGTATAAACCATAGAGATGAAAAATGTTGCTCTGCTCACTCTGTACATTTAGAAAGTGCAGTAATTATACTTTATAAAAATAGCAATGTGGATTCAAATTCTAAAAATGAGTCTGGCATTCTTGGAACATATTCTACCCAGGAAGTTGGAAAGAATCAGAAAACAGTATTAATAAATTCACATTAACTATCACAGTTAGGGTGAGCACAGATCCCTTTCATTGTCAAAGTTTTTGTTTTCATATTTATTACCTCATTTAATTTACTATTATACTTGTGGTATCTGCAGCAGGGTATGATAAATAAGCCCATTTCATAAATAAAGTGAATATGGTACCATTAAAAACTCTCCAAACCAAGCCTATTGTCATTGAGTTAATTCTGAGATGCCCTGATGCCACCGTAGATAAGCATTCAGCTGCTATGCCAGAGTAGGAGGTTCGACTCCACTAACCTCTCAGTAGGAGAAAGATTTGGCAATCTGCTTACATTACTAGTTACAGTCTGCAAATATTATGGAATGGTTCTAATCTTGTAGAATCACTACAATGATGACCACAGCACAAAGAAGTTAACTGACTCCTCGGTTGAAAGGCACTTAAAATACACAATGATCACAGTGAACTCAAGCATAACAGTGATTAGGAAGATGGTATGAGACTGAGCAATGTTTCACTGTTATATATAGGCCTGCTATGAGTTGGAGTCAATTCATAAAAGTTATTTAAAAAAAACCCCTTTAGCTATCATTGATTAAAACATCAAAATTAGTAGAAGTCTACTTAAAACAAGAAACATGATGTTCAATACTGCAAGGTGAGCATAGGTTGTCTAGTCTGTGTTTGTGTTTCTGACATTCCTATTAACCTTTTAATCATTTGGAATAATAAGTAAACTTACATTGGTCAATTTATTTAGAATCTTTTAGAGTTGAAAGGGGGTTACAATTAGTAGGGCATAAAAATAATTTTGGATTGGGGCTGAGCCCCGGTGGTGTAGTGGTTGTGCGCAGGAGTGCGGCCCACTGGGATGGAGGTTCAATTCCGGCTCCCAGGAGCAAAGGCTGGGCCTCCTACTCCCACCACCTGAGGGCAGTGACACCTCCAAAAAAACAAAACAAAAAAAATAATAATTTTGGATTTTGGGCTAGTTGACTTTGGTCTCTGTGGTACTTAACATAATCTTGTGGATATTAAGAAGAGTGAAGGGATGGAGTCTAGTCTATTAATTAGGTCATAGCCTGATAATGCCTCCTATTGGACATGGCCTTCTTATGAGGATCCTGGGAACTTCTCTTTTTCCCTGAAGGAGGGCCACACTCTCTCTCTGCTTCACCTTCCTGTGGAGAAGCTACATAGAAACCCTCAACAACACTGAGATGATTTCACTGTCACTAGATTCAAAAGATTACTCACGCACCAGCCTGTGATCTTCCTGCGTTAGGCATCTTTGCATGTGCTGCCTGAGTCTGAAGAGGAACTTACAGACTTGTATCAGACATAGGCTAACATCAGACTTTGGGGCTTGATCGGGACTAGACTGGGATGTTTTCTCAATGTGTAATTGCTCTACGATATTAAGCTATCACTTACAAAGGCAGGAGTTTCGCTGGGATTGTTTCTGTACTCAACCCAACCTATACCATTATGGTACCAGGAGTGGGGTACTTGAGAAACAAATCATGAAGATGGAAAGTGGATGTTTGTTAGCTTCTTTGACTTCTGCTTTATGGAAGTTTCTCTTTTATGGCTAGCTAGAGCTCAGATGTGGCTACACTGTTAAGTCAATTGTTTTTTTGGAATAGATATGGGAAGTTAACATTTTTATTGTTTTACTTGGTTGTTGTTTTTTTTTTTTTTTTTGGTTATTCCTGTTTGAAATGGCAAAATTGAATGTAATAAATGTAAATTTTGTGCTCAGGGGGCGAAATGTCCCTTGAACTTCTTTGAGACCATGGTGCTTATTCAAAATGGCTGACAGAAGACTTGATGCAGTCAGAGGCCCAAAGCCATATTTCATATAGGCCAAATTTCATATAATTGAATAGTTTAGAGAAGGATTAAGATAAGGATTGAATTTGACTGATTTAATAATTGATTTTAGGACCTGGCTATATGAGATTTATACTGATTTCTTCTGCCTGCTGACAATGCTATAATGATTGATAGAAATTATCATTGGTAAAAATAGTTTGTAATCGGGGCTGAGTCCCAGTGGCATAAGTGGTTGAGTGTGGAACTGCAGCCCGCGGGCTTGGTGGTTCAAATCCAGTGGCGGCTGGGTAGCTAGCACCCACGACCACCAGAGGCAGTGATGCCCACAAAAAAAAAATAGTTTGTAATCCTTTTTTCCTTCAGCCATTAAAATGGATAATTAAATGGGTGTAGTACAGACTTGAAAAGAAAGCTCTGAAAAAATACCTCCACCCAGTGCTTTGGATTACTCGGGCATTTACATTTGAAGAGAATTACCTAAGGGGGTTTTGGTAGACTGAAGAAAGAAAAAGAAACCCCTTGGCTTTTTGAATTAGTGATTTGTATCTGAAGCTGGAAAAATGTGGAGCCATGAAGGACCTCTGCTCTCTAGAAAGGAACATTCATGGGAGCCTGTGGGCAGCCTGAAAGACTTTCTAGGTGACCACATGGATCCACTTGTTGAGTAGAAGTGAGAGAAAAGCAAAAAAGAGATGGGATGAATCTGGCCATTGACACTTATGGACCTGGTTCACAGTATTTAGAGGAGGAGAATGATTTGACTGGTCAGAAGTTCATGACCTAGCCCAAGGGGTTTAGAGTTGTTGAGAATTAATGACAAGGCCCGTGGTTGAAGGCAAGGCTGCCAATGGGCACCCAGGTATGGTAGTTATATAATATGCTATTAGTTTGAGAGGATTATGATTGGAGGGATGGAGTCTGGCCTATCAATCAGGATATAGCCAATGAGACTTCTTTGTGGACATAGCCTTCTAAGAATTCTGAGAACTCCTGTGTTTTCTCCTTGAAGGTGAGAGACACTCTTCTTTCTCTGTTCACTCCCTGGAAAACACTCTACTAACAAGACACATGGGAACTACACTAGTAGCCTGAGCTTGAGAAGCCAAGTGGAGACCCCTGCCAGCATTGAGATGCTTCTACCACCACTGGATCCACATGGCTTCCCAACCACAGGTCTGTGATCTTCCTGCATTGAGCATCATTGCATATGTTTTGTGAGTCTGATGATAACTTTATAGATTGCTATCGGACATATGGGCTAATATTGGACTTATGGACTTTGTCTAGACTGGGCTGTGATGATTCCTCAATACTCAACCAGTTTTAGATATAAAGCTCTTTCTTATTCACACATGAGCGTGTATGAATCTGTTACTCTAATCAACTCAGACTCACACACCAGGTCATTCTAAGTGAAGTGGCCCACATTGAGTTGACCAGAACCCAACTAGATGACTCTTCATATGAAAGAATATACTTGTCTCCTCAGGGGACTGGGTTGATATAAGTGGGCAGTATAGAAATTGGATACCTAAAATTGGGGGGTAGAGGCATGAAATGGCTGGCTTAAAAACTTTCATAGGTGGGAGAACATGCTTACAGGATGGCAGCAGTATGGTGTAGACATTCACACAATTGCAATCATTAAATATGGAATTTTTTTTTTGTGTTCACTTATAAAATACTACGCTTAAATGAGTTTGACACATTTTGGGTTAAATGCATTTTAGCTTTATCCTGTTAGGTACAACTCTGATTTTAGTTTTTTTGTTGTTTAAAACTTATGTCTGCCTAAAGAGTTGTATAGAAATGTCAAGTTGACAAGGGGGTCTGTGGTAGTTGTATAATCTTGCGTCAATTTGAGGATATTAAGAGTGAAGGACTGGAGTCTAACCTGTCAATCAGGTCACAGCGTGATGATGCCTCTAATGTGAGCTTCTTAGGGGAATTCTGGAAACTTCTACTCTCCTTCTGTCAGTGTCTTCATATTAGCAACCCCTTCAACCAGGCTGATGGCAGCCCAAACCCTGGAGATACATCCACTGCCAGTGGATCTACAGGACTTTGTACCCCCAGGTCGTGGATTGTCCTGCATTCTTCATCTTGTGTGTGACTGCATGAGTCTGGAGAAGCATTTATGGAGTAGTATCAGACTTTGGGGCAAATTTCAAACTTGTGGACTTGATTTGGGATATTTTCTCAATATACAATTGCATTTTGATTTAAAGTTCTTTCTTATACACAAATCTCTGGATTTGTTTCTCTACTCAACCTGGACTGACACAGTTCTGGTTGTTGACAAATCATCGAGGCACTTGACAACTCATTTTTCCATCTGTAAAGTAATTTAAACTGGAATTCTCCAAAGCCCTTCTTGCTCTCAATTTCTCTAATTACTGGTTTTGTTACTTTCCAAATGTCTCCACCGATGTATGCCTGAGACATCCCCAAAAAGTGTCAGGGATCTGTGGACACCATTCTTCTGGAATCAGGAAGTCATAGAGTTTACCCTGACAACAGTCCTCAAGTCGTACAAGTAGGGTAATAAAGACATCAAATTGCATTACTCTAGCTCCTAAGTAAGCCACCAGACACTGAGAAACTACTCAGTTCACTGACCCTTGAGTCTGTTACTTCTATTTCCTAGGCCAACCAAATCTAATGTATCTTTCCAATTCCTCCCGTGTTTCCTTCCTATTTTCCTCTTCTTGAATTCAGTCTAGAATCATGACTGAATACTGACCCCTGGAAAAGGCATAGGCTGCTTATATTTTATCCGACTCAATAATTCTTCCATTCTCACTTATCACATTTTTCTCAGTTCATTCTCTCTCTCCCATAATAGTATGGACATCCTATGATAGAAACCAATATGTGAAGTACAAATGAAACCCCTCTAATTAGAGGATAACATGAGATCGCAAACAAAGCTTTCTGAAAAAGTAAAATATAAATATGAGGTTTTATCTTGATATGAAAATGTTAAAAACAAAAACAACAGTCTTTGAAGTTTGTTGTTGTTGTGTGTGTGTAGGGGGAAGAGTAGTTGGGGAAGTGGAGTCTACTTATATTTAACAGCACAAAGAAACCTTAGATAGAGTTAGTATCTGTGAACTCAATATAATTTAATCACTATGTATCTTGCTTGGTTTTTCTAAAATCTCACAAACTAGTCTAAAGAGAGGCTTTATTTTTGTTGATCTTTCATTTGGTATTAGTTTAAGGAAACTATAATCAATAAACATTTATCATGCCAGTTGCAAAATTTTTTAAATGTTGAAATGCCTTTGTGCCAATAATATTTTGCCCTTTCAACTCTGTAAAAATAATATCTGTGAACATGGTATACCCCTGCTGCCTGACCCTGTGAATAATGTATTAGCAAACATATGTCAAAATTATGTAAAAGAAAAAGAGTAGTAAGCTTTTTAAACTAAAAGAAAAATCTTCTTTGTCTTTCTGTGTGGAGTGTGGATTAAGACATTATTATTACAACCTAAATATAAATTTATTTATAGGTTACTTTTTTTACTGTAGAAGCCAGGACAATCTATCTTGGGTCAACCTAACCCATTTCCCCCTTCATGTTATAAAAGTGAAGAATTATGACATTGATTCTTGGCAAGATCATCTTAAGATAGACAGTGACTATAGGGTGAAGAGTAATAAAATACTTCATTTTATTTTCTGCTCTCGAGTAAACCAATGATTCCGGCTTCATCTTGGATTATGCCATAACGGTTTCTTCTTCAATGTGCTGGCACTTTGCACGGGCTGATTGCGACAGTTTGCAGTTCCCTGCGCTATTCTCCTGGTCAAAGTGACAGGCTTTCTTTAGCAGCCATAATTTACAGCAGTCCTCTGCAAGAAAATTTAGGAAACAGTCGAAAAATCATCATCAGGTCATGCAACCAACTAGGTAGGAAGTCGCTTGGATTCAACAGGAGACCCAAAATCCTGGTCAGTGCCTCTCAGGATGGATGTTCAAGCCAGGGTGCAGGCTGGCACTGATGAACCACTCAACTATCCTTCAATTCTTTAATATTTCTCCTCCTTACCAGTAAGGCTCTTTTTATGTTTTACGCCATTGATCCTGTTTGATTTTTTTGTGTGTGGGCATCACTGCCTCTGGTGGCAGTGTGGGCGCTACCCTGTGCTGCTCCCGAGAGCCGCTGCTGGATTTGAACCGCCAAGCCCGCGGGCCACAGTCCTGCATTCAACCACTTATGCCACCAGGGCTCAGCCCCTGTTTGATTTTTTTATATGCTCATTTGTATACTTAGGATCGCTTGATACATGAAGGTCTAGATGGAAGACCCTCGGAGATTTCACAGCAGTGGTGGTTCCCTAAAGGTCTGGAAGGAGGGCAGGGAGGGGAGCAGATAGCATCAATGTTTGAATAACCCCACCAGATGGGATAGAACAACAGAAATGTGTGTGAATGGATATGTTGGAATGCGTGAATGCCAATAAAACTATTATTTTAAAAAGAAAGAACTTAAAGAGACATTATAAATTCATATATATGTGTGTATCTGTGTACATATATATAAAATAACTGATGCACATAAAATTTAAGTTATCAGGCTCCAATACTAGGAAACTCACTCCTATTGAGTCAATTCTTTTTTTAATTTAGTATATTTATTTTAATTTTAGAACACAGGACAAATGTTAAAAAGTGGGATATCTGGTCACTAAGTGTGGTATCCCCAAGCTAATTGCAATTGGGCAATACTCTGAAAACAATTCTACAAATATAATTGCTGCACTCGGCACCTGGCAGATAGAAACCACATCTATTCTTGCCTCTGTCTTATATGGATAAGCTTTTTCACCTTCCTCTCTTTAGCGGAGCAGGTTTTTCAATAGGCAAGGTAAACACAGACATACTTTTGATTACATATTAAATCATACTTAAGAGTTTTACATGTTTTTCTTTTTTTCCACAAAGTAAGTCCACACTTTGTTTTTTTTTTTTTTCAGGTGAATTTATAGGATAGGGTCGGCTTCCTCAGAAGGTTTCTGAGACTGTAACTGTTTACAGGTATAGGAAACCTCATCTTTCCCCCTCTGAACAACTGGTGGTTTTGAACGGTTACCTGTTTGGTGGTTTGCAGCTGAATGCATAACCGCCACATCATCAGGGCTCTAGTAAGTGATAAATTTGATCAGCTATTGTACGTAACAAGAATCAAACATTTTCAGGGTTACAGAGGGTAATGAATGATGCCTACATGTGGGGTGTGGTCAATTTGAAATTCACTCAGTGGGTTTTTCTTACTTGGGCTATGAAATTGAGCTTCTTTGCTTTTCCCCATAGGTCACTGATTGGTCAGAGCAATGTTACTCCACCCAATTCTCATTCTCTTCAGACAGTAAGTTATGAAGGAGTTATTCTCATGGCAATCTTAAAACTGCAAGAACAGAACATAAAAACAAGTACAATCAAAGGTTTATTAATTGATTGAATTGTTTTTTATGGCACCACATCAATTCCTACTTCTTACTCCCACCCAAAGTATTCAAGTGGCTAAGTTAAAAGCCAAGAAACTGGAGCATATTGTAGACCCACAAACGGACCATCACTAGTATATACACACTCCCCTCGACTTGATTCTGATTCAGGGATCCCAGAGGAAAGCAGAGAGCTGTCCCTTGGGGCTGCTTTTGTTTGTTTGTTTT
>PVJH01015533.1:0-53244 GCA_004026705.1 Nesogale talazaci
ATTTTTTCCAAACAGGAAACAACATTTCACAGCTGTACACTGTGATCTTAAATCAGCCATAACAGCAAAAAAAAAAAAAAAAGAGGTTCAAGTGAATAGGCTTGGAAGGAAGAATCCACTGTGATCAGAGAGAACCTTTCCAGGTGAAGCCACTGAGTGCACCAACTCAGAGTAAGTTGCTGAATGCTTGCCTAGTGGGAAAAAATGTGTACAATGAAAGCTATGTCCAGCAGAGATGTTTTCCTGGTTGATCTATGTATGGGGGATGGGAGAAGGAGGAGATACCTCCTCATATTTATCGTGAATATTTCAATGAACCACTCTCTTGTCTTCTACCAGGTTCTAGTTTTTTATCTACTTTATGGTCCATCAATTGTTTACATTATAACATTTTTAATATGATTCCCTTAAGGGTTAGCTTTATGAATATCAGATGATTTTTTTTACAAAGTCTGCTTTGGACATGTAATTTATTGACTTTCAAGATTTCCCTACTCATATGTTTCTAAAACATATTTTAAAACTCTGAAGTAATTGTTAATTGTTTTGCCTTTAAACATTACCACCAAAATTTGAATGTCTCTAATTAAATAAAAAAGATCACTATATGGTCAGATTAAGATCAGTATGTTGCTTTAGTATTCTAAGTAAAAAATGGCTTATAAAAACAGGTGTTTGTTCCTTTTTCCACAATGTTTCATTGTGGGTCAGTGGTTATTATGCTCAAATCCACCAGATGCATAAGTAAGACTGGGTTAATATTAAGCAACTGCATTCCACAAACTCCACATGAAGTAGAGCTAAAGGAGGAATTCAGGAAAATCACATGTTTAAGGCCAACACTATAAGAATAAGTTGGACTTCTGTGGCAGTCAATAAGCTCCTGTCAACTTGAGCAAAGGGGTGGAGTCTATCCTGTCAGTCAGTTCATAGGCAAGAATTCCTCTGCATTGGCATGACTTTCTCATGGGGACTCCTGATGTCAGGTCACACACTCTCTCTGCTTCACATTCCTGTTTACATGAAGTTACTCTTATGGAGCCAGAGTCTTCGAGCTGGAGGAGCCACATGGACACCCATGCCAGTGCTGAGATACTTCCACCACCGTTGAACCCAGAAGACATTCCCCCCACAGGCCTGCGATCTTCCTACATTTGGCATCATTGAGTATGTTGCATGAGCCTGAAGCAGAATGTATAGACTGCTATTGGGCATATGGGCTAATATCAGACTAATGAACTGTTCTTGACTGGACTGGGATGTTTTCCTAATATACGATTACTTTTTGAAATAAAAACCTCTCTTACATACACAGGAGTATCTCTGGATTCAACCCGGACTAACACAGATTCTGTACACCAGCAACAATATATCTGAAACGGAAAGTCTGGGGTGGGGGGATTACATTAACATCTAAAAGAATAAAATAGCTAGGAATAAATTTAATCAAGATGTGAAATGCTTATAGGATGAAAATTATTTTTAAACCTATTAGAATTTTGAAATACCTAGGTAAATTGAACAACACTGTATATTCATGAGTGTCAGACTTAATATTATTAAAGACGTCAATGCTACCCAAAGCAATCTATGGATTCAATACAATCTTTATCAAAATTCCAATTTTTATAGAAATATATAAATCAAATTTCAAATTTATATGGAATAGCAAGAGAACCCATAAATAATTCTCTGCCATTGAGTTGGCTCTGACTGTGACAGCTTAAAACAGAGTAGAACTGCAGCTGTGACTTTGATTTTGTAACTCTACAATAGTGAGTAGCTTCATCTTTCTTACACAGAGCCACTGGTAGTTTCCATTAGCAGGCAAACTTGTAACCCATGACACCAGCAGTGCCCCATAAGGGTTGAGACAATTTTGGAAGACGATTAAGGAAGACAGACTTATAATTCTTGACTTCAAGACATACTGCTTTCCAGCAATCAAAAATGTCTGGCACTGATGAGTTAATAGACACATAGATCAATGCAATGGTTGCTTGTTTGTTTTTTGTGGCCATCACTGCTCCCTGGTAGGAGTAGAGGCACAGCCTTGCTCCTGGAGAGCTGCTGCTGGATTTGAACCGCCAACACTGTGGGCCACAGTCCCACATACAACCACTATACAAGTGGGGCTCAGCCCACAATAGTTTTGAGAATACAGAAATGATCACTCTGTAGTCAAAGAATCTTTGTCTCTAAAATCCATGTAATGGGGAAAATCAGTTTTTTTCAAAATTTTGCACTGTATATCCCTATAGAAACCTGGATATCTATATTGAAGTTGATATCATACCTTACATTGAATACAATAATCAATTCAAAACATATCAATGGCATAAACATTCAAAATAAATAAATTTCTAGAAGAAAATCTGGACACGTGGCTCCAGGATCTCATTTAGAGCAAAGAGTTCTTAGATTAATGACCAGGAATGCTAACAAAAAGAGTAGATATACTGGACTGTAACAAAGATCTTCATAGCAATTTAAAAATCATGTATAAAATGGAAGAAAATATGTGAGAAAAAGTCAGATAATGATATGAAATCCGGGGTATATAAATAAATTGCACAACATATCAACAGTGACAACAACAAAGACAATACATTGGCAAAGGCCTTCAATGCATGCTTAAAAAAAGGCATATAAGCATGTGGATGATCCTTACCACCTGCATGGGCAATGAATTATTTAATGTTACTCTTCCAGTCTAAGTCACAACTCCCATCAACCAATCTTTTCCTGCATGAATAAGTCAAAAAGGTAGGAGAAGATGCTGAGAGGATTCATTTCTGGGTAATTGTGAACAAGATTCCCTGGAGTCCCAGCCAACTGTGTATAAATGAGAAGCAGGAGGGGAGATCTCCTTACTCTCTAAAAGCAGACGTAGAGCTTGTCCTCTGTAGCCAAGATCCCTTAGCAGCAAACTCTAGCATCCAGACATCAGCAATGCCATGTGGGGAAGAGCAGTGGAACCAGGGGCCAGAGTGCGATAGAGATTCCCCAACCCATGAAGCAGGTGAAGCTGAGTGCTTTTGCGCAGGAGGCTGGCATGTATAGAGTGCTTGCCTCTGGACACTTGTTTCAGGAAGATGAGTTTGTGGACCTTCTAAGTTTGAGCTGAATGATTTAGGTTAAAACTACATCCCAGTGAAATAGTCCTTGGGTATTTATTAGCTGACCTATGACTTTGAAACTTGCCCTGTCTATAAGTACCCTGCGCATTACACATTGGCATTACAATGTGTTAGGCTCCTTAATAAAATCTTTAATCATGAATTTTCTGAGTTTCTGTGTAGCCATTGCAATGGATATAAGAACCTATAGGTAGAGACCATTAAATAAAGCAACACGTCACGAGTAGTTATTAAGGAGCTACAAGTCAAAATTGCAGTGAAATACATCCTCACAACACTAGGATAGCTACAGTTTAAAAAATTAAACACATAAGCAGCAATAACAAAAAAATAACAAGTGTTGGTAGGAAGATGAAAAGTTAGGAACAATGGCTGATGGGAATGCAGAGTGCTATGGCCTCTGTGAAGGAACTTTGGGCTTGCCTCATAAAGTTAATCTAAGTTCAGCAAGTTCACTACTAAATGAATACTCAAGAGATGTGAAACCAGCTACACAGATATATGTGCATCATATATATTTCAGCCATAATCACAATGTGTGGATAAAGAAAATGTACTACACACATATAATGGAATATTACTTTTATATAAGGAGAAATGAAGTGCTTATACCTTGAACAGCTTGGAAGAATTATGAAATTATTATTATGAATGAAGTGAGGAGGACTCGAAACGACAAATATTGAAAAATTCTATATGAAATTATAAAATCAGACAGGAATGTAAGCATGAAAATTTATTTGATGTTATATAAGGATGGGAAAGATGGATAAAAAGGGAGACCTTGCTTAGAAATGGAACTACTCCCAGTATTAGAAACATGATCATGGTTGTGCAACAGAATTGGTTTAAATGCTATGACTAAAGTGAATTCATGAAGCATATTAAATTGGCCAATGTGTGGGTTACAAAAGTATTTACAACAATACAAATTGGCCAATATTGGGCTTTATATGTATTTACAAGAATGAGATATTAAGCATTAAAGTCTCAAAATTATGGTGACAAATTTACATTGATTCAATATAAAAATATTTTTCTTGAATGATGTAAAATTTTTACTTATATTGCCTTAATGAACCTTTTGAGTAAGTTTTCCTTGACCACATGATTATTAATGCAATTCTCATATAAAATCAAAAGTCTTAATCTGCCTTTATATCTTTTGTTAAATGACTTTAACATTCATAATTTGAAATATATCATTGCACACTATTGTGCAATGCTTTCAAAATGTGTATACTCCACTAGTTCTTTAAAAATAAACAACTATTTTTGTTTTCAATTTTTATTTATAATATCAGTATGTCCTTGATTGATATAAAATCTATTTACCTGCTTTTAGGTGCCAAAGAACCCGTTGTGCTTTGTAACAACCTGACGTACCACAGACAAGGGCACAGTCTTTTCTTACACTCATTATTACTATCCTAAGCCCATTGTTGCTGCTTCTGGATTGCTCCGTCTCATGGAGAGGCCTCCTTCTATTGATAGTCCTCTATTGATCAAGCTAGAGTTTCTTTATCAGGGACTGAGCTCTCCTGATAACATGTTCAAAGTATATCAGACAAAGTTTATCTATCCTTTATTTTTCTTAATATACATAATTTTATTGGGAGAACTTATAGATTTTATAGCAATCCATACATCAAACACATTTGTACATAGGTTTCCATCATCATTTCCAAAACATTTTCTTTCTACTTAAGTCCTTGGTATCAGCTATTCTCCACCCACCTCCCTTTCCTGCCCTCATAGACCCTTGATTAAACATAGATTATTATTATTATTATTATTATTATTATTATTATTATTATTTGAATATCTTACACCATCCTCTCTCTCCCTTAACCCACATTTCTGTTATTTGTCCCCTTGGAGTGGGGCATTATACTTTGGCCATTGGTGTCAGTTTTCTCTTTCCCCCCCTTCTTTCCTCTCACCAACCCCCTACTTTCACGGTAGTGCTACTTCCATTACTATGGGGGGCTTGGAGTCCATTCCTGGGGCAATTGGAGTCCATTTGTTGAGAGTTCTTATCTGTTCCAGAGTTCATGCTTAGGTCAAGCTCAGCAGTTATCAACCTGTGGGCCACAACCACTTTGGGGGTTCAAACGACCCTCTCACAAGGGTCACCTAAGACCATCAGAAAATACATATTTCTGCTGGCCTTAGGAACCAAGACACCGTTCCTCTGTGTGTCCACCCACATGCAGATAGGCCCACATACAAATACCCAGCATGAAGACTGGTATCCATGCTACACCATGCTTTAAGAAAAATTTCTATTACTTGTAATTAGAAATAAATATTTCACAATATATAATTACTTATTACTTTTTAATTAATCATTGTGCTTTAATTATATTCAGTTTGTAACAATGAAATACATCCTGCATATCAGATATTTACAACAATTCATAAAAGTAGCAAAATTACAGTTATGAAGTAGCAATGCATATAATTTTATGGTTGTGGGGGTGTAGTCCAGTTAATCTAGAGAATCGAATTCATAAACACACATATGTGTATAAGAAAAAAATTATATACAAGAGTAATCGTACATTAAGGAAACATCCCAACGCAGACCATTTCAAAATCCTAAGTCTGACATTAGCCTATATGTCCCAAACCAGTTTATAAAGTCTTCTTCTGACTCATAAAGCATATACAATGACAGCAGGACAATCACAGGCCAGTAGGTACAGAGTTTTGTGTATACATGGTGGTAGAATCAGCTCAGTGCTGACAGGTGTCTCTACGTGGCTTTTCTGGCTTCCGAGATCTGGTTTCATCAGGGTATGCCCATGTGTCTTCTCCTCTGGTTCCTCCAATGTCCAGGACTCAGGGTCTATCAGCCTGCTCCCATGTTTGTTGGATGAAGACAGAACTTTTCCACAATTATTATACTCTAAAATATTAAGCAATTTGCCACATTTAGTGTGCTAACCATTCTCACTGAAGCTCCCAATTTTATGAGGCTTTGCATGACTCAAGTTAGGATAGTGATCTGCTTCCTCAAAGCCTATACATGGGATTTCAAGAATCAGTGCCAATGACCCCTAAACAATATAGAACTGTTCACCTATCCTCGGGAGTCTGGAGTCTTTCCTTATCACACCCCTCTCCTCTTAGTCATGAGGCACCCCTAAGTTATTATCATCTTACAGCCCTTAAGACTGCCCCTGCTTGCGGCATGTCCTGACCGGCGACTAGAGAAATGATGTGCCCTGTTAGGCTACTTAAATGAGGAAAATTAATGTTCGTGACCCTCACTCCTGATCCGCCCAGCTGACCCTGAGCACCAGACACTCTTGGCTCCTCACCTTTATCATGTAATTCCTCCCTGTCCCTCTCCATCTCCATGCAGACCACCATACAGGGTGGAGGTGAGCATGTTACCCTGATGTTATATGTGTCTGACTTGTATTGTTTCTTTCTTTCTCTCTCTGTCATGATCTCTATATTGTTGTTATAATAAATAATAATTATCGCTGTATAGCTGCCTGTTGAACCCTTCCCACGAGTATATCAGAGGATTGATCAGCCCTGATACATGTTGTCTTGTCAGCTGTAATGTCTCCCAAGGACCATGCTGTAAGTCTCTCACCCCCATGGGGAATTATTGCGAGATTTCCCAGAATTTTCAGGAGAAAGGCATGCCAACACAGAGATTTCATTGACTATCTCCAGATTGACAGATTAGACTCCACACCTACACTCCCAATCATGAATTTGACACAAGTACATGACTGCCACAGGGTGTCACTACCGAAGGTTGAGAACCACTGATCTGGCTGAATTTGTAAGGTAGAACTGGGGTCATGATAATATCAGGGAAGAAGCATTCAAGAACTAGAGGAAATTTGTGTTTCATTGGTACTGTACTGTACCATGAGTGGCTTTTTCCTTTCTTTGGGTCCTTCTGTGAGACAGCATCCAATTCTCTACAGATGTGCCATGGCTCTCCACTCCAATTCCCTTTCTTAATATCAATATAGTTGCTTGTTTTGGATCCTCTGATGCCTGATATCTGGTCGCGATGACACCTCATGATCTCACAGGCTTCTTCCATTTGGACTTGGTTACTTCCCTGCTAAGTAGCTGCTTGTTTAACTTAAACCCTTTTGGGACCCAGAAATGAAGTAAGCTAAATACAAAAGGACAGCTACCACAAGAATTCACTGAGATAAGCTGAAAAAGCACAATAAGCATAGAGGAAAAGCTACTAAATGCATTAATTCCTGGGACAAAGTCCAGGCACTCTGTCAGGGCTCAGACCCAACCTAGGGATGCACATGGCAGCCAGCTAAAAAGGAGAGAGGGAGAGAAAGGCTGGAGGGAACTAAGAGCGCGCTAACTTACCACACCACGGGGAGGGCATTGTTTATGTCTCCACAGGAAAGGGAAAGGGGGAACAACCTTCATACTGGTGAGGGAAACACCCCAGCATGGAGCAGTGAACTTAAAGAGGACTGGGGAGCTTCCCCTACCTCAGCTTCATAGACTGCATGCACCAGAAGAAGGTATTGCAAGGGACATTCCTGAAGATATAGCCCACAAGCTACGCAGAAGCAAACAAAGAAGAAGAGAGGGAGAAAGAAATGCAGAGAGAGAGAGAGAGAGAGAGAGAGAGAGACAGTCACTCATTCTGGCCCACCAAGCCTCTAGGACTACACTCCTGCCCTGCGCAGCCTAGGCACAGAGAGAGCCTTAGGGGCAGCCCCACCATGAGACATGACCTCTTCCTCAATGACCCACGGTGCTTCAGTGGGAAGCAATGAAGACGTAGTGAGGGAATTTTGCCCAGTCTGACCCCTCACACCCACCCACGCAAGGGGGCAAAACAAGAAGGGATGCAGCAGAGCATGAAGGGAGCAAAGCATTTAAGTCCCCAAGGAATCCCCCAAGTAGGCTTCAGACTATTTTGTCCAAAGGCTGTGTTTGTCACCTCATTATACCTGATAGGAAAACATTCATAAATGCCAGCAGAAAGACCTAGAACTATTTACAGACTTTCTTTCCTTCCCTCTCTCCTATTCTCTCTCTCCTATTCTCTCTCTTATTCTCTCTCTCTCTCTCTCTCTCTCTCTCTCTCTCCTTTATGTCTATCAATATAAGATATGCAGGATAGACAATCCTGAAAACAATGGGACCAATAGTTTTGAGGGGATATGGAAGAGAAAGAGAAGGTTGAAGAAAAGTCAAGAAGAATTACTGAGAGCTGAATGAAGGTTGAAGATGATAGTGGGAGAGGAGGAAAGTAAAAGGAAAAAAAGGAAAGAAAGAACTATTAGGCAAAAGATATTAATAGAGACAAATATGACATGTATATATGTGAATACATTAATATGTAATGATAGGGATACAGATCTTTGTACATATAGTTATATGTTAAATATTAAGATAGTAGATGGACTTTAGACCTCTAAATCAAGTTCTCCTTTAACACAAGAACATTTTGTTCTAATAACCTGGCATTTTGTGATGCCTGCACATAAGTAAAGGTGGTGAAGGTAGCTGATGTTGCCCAGGTCTTAAAAGATTTCCTTATTTCCAAGGAATCTTCTGGTTTAGGTACTTATAAGACAGAGTCTGGCAGTCAAAATTTTCAGTGTTCTTAGACAACACTATAATTGCAATGCTTCTTTGGTCTTCATTTGTCATTGTCCAACTTTCACATGTTCATCTGGTGATTGAAAATGCCATGACTCGGGTCAGTCAGGTGTGCCAGAGTTGTCAAAGTGACACCTGTGTTCTTCAACACTTTAAATATATTTTGTCCGGTAGATTTGCTCAATAAGATACTTCATTTGATTTCTTGATTGCTACATCGTGAACACTGACCTGTGGATTCAAGCCAAATTAAATGATTGACAGCCTCAATCATCTCTCCATTAATCATGATGTCTGTTTATCTGTTTTTGAGGATTTAGATTTTGTTGACCTGGAATTACAGTCCATATTGAATGCTACAGTCTTAGATTTTCATCAACTATTTTGAATTCTCTTACTTTTCAAAAAGTATTTTTATATATCAAAGATTCTCTAGAAAATCTTCCCCTTATTATTTGATATTCTTTTCATACGTTTCCATTTCTCAGATTATTTACGTATCATACTAAGTGGATGAATATTGTGAAAGAACTCAACCTCGACACACTTTTTCTGATTTAGAACCATTTTGTCTTCCCTTTATTGGCTCATATTACTGCGTTAGCCTATTCACGGTTTTCATGAACAAAATGTAATGTTCTGGAATTCCACTTTCTCTCAGTTGTATGCATAGTTTGCTAGGATCCACCTACCTGAATGTTTTCGTGTGGTCAATAAAACAGAAGGAACCATTATTTTTCTGGCATCCTTTGTGACAGCCCCTCTTTTCTGAACCCAGATTTTTTTGGTAATTTTTTTGGTAATTTCCTGTCAGTGTGCTTCTGCAATCAGTTTTAAAATTACCTTCTGGAAAATTTTACTTGCATATACTATTAATGGTATGGTTCTAAAGTTTATACATTTGGCTTGATCACCATCTTTGGAAAGGATACAAATATAAATCTCTTTTATGGTAATGGTTTTGCAAATTTCTTGGTAATTGACAAAAGAGCACCTAGGACTTCTTCAGCTTGTTGAAACATTTCAATTGGTATTTTATCAATTCCTAGACCTAGAGCTTTGTTTTTCACAAATGCATTCAGTGTACCTTGAACTTCTTCCTTCATTATTGCTAGGTCTTTATCATATGCTACCTTTTGAAGTGGCTTAGTTGAGAGGAAAAATATGTGGCTAGTGCCTAATGTGTAGTGAAATAGTGGATAAGTGTATAAGGAATCATAGAAATTGTGCTGTTTTAAATTTACTAGTATCTTTTTGGGATAAAAAAGTGGAGCAGTATATTTTTGAAAAGATTTATAGCTTTATAAACATTTGGGGGCAGTACTAATTGCATAGAGTCACTCTGAGCATAACACATTTTGGAATACATGTGTATGCAAATGACAAAAATTCTTCTAACTGGCACGGAATAAAGCAAACCTGGTCTGTCACTATGGGACACAGAGTAGGTAGATCACAAAGGCAGATAGACAGTGTTACAGAGAACACACAGGGTTACAGGATTGAAAGGTATTTGAACCTATTCTAATATGTAAATTTAGTGATGGATACCTTAACTGCCCACATGTACACAGACTTCTGAAAGGTAAGTAGAAGATTTGTCCTTCCAAAGCATCTCACAGCTAAAATATTTGTTTTTCAATATTATGATAAAAAATCTCCGAGCAAAGACTTTTGCTTAGTCTTCAATGTCACCATCATCCAGTGAACTTGTGTGCATTTAGATATAATAAAAGTTTCTGTTTACTGAGCAAAGCTACAACTACAGTTTAGCACATTCTCAAGTATTTTTTGATGCAGCAATTTATTGAAAAAGATTGTGGTAAGCATATTTGAAAGATGGTGAGCTCTGCAGAACGAGCATTAATAGACTTTGGAGCTCTAAATTTGTTGACCTCTCTCACATCCTTACTACCTCTGTCCCTCCTGTATAATTCTGGACAAGCACAGACCGGATGACAGATCTTGCAGTCAATGAACTGGTGCACTTTGTGGCCTGTGGTAAAATTATTCTTTATCAAACCAGTTCTTTTTGAACTTGGCTCTCACAGTTGTCCTTGAGTCCTGACAGCTGTCATTCTCAATCCAGAACTAAACCTTATCCATCTTCAAAGTCACTATAGAACTGAACATTTCATTTTGTCTGTATATGCCATAGACTAGTTATAAAGGGGGCATAAAATATTTTTGCAAAGGGAAATGCACATTTTAGGGCTTCAAAACTCTGTAATAGCAAATTTTAATGGCACTTTACCATATTAGTTATGGTAAATAGAACTTTTTAAATTTTATACCCCTATTTTTATTCTTTTGTAATTCTATAAGATTTACTTAGTCATAAGTTTCTTGAAATTACTATTTTCATAGTGACCTGACTAAGATAATATCATTATATATTAAATACTTTTTCTCACATATCAATATTTATAGTGAACATTGTTGACAGGCTCATTATCTTAGAGTTTTTTTCAAGAAGACTGAAAAAGAAATATTATTGATAAAATTCTTCAAAGCTTTTTCAAAAATAGTAAGAAAGGAAAACTTGAAAGAGCACCTTTAGTATGTATGTATTTGTCTTTGGAAGCTGTTCTAGTTCATTATAATAAATGTTCAAACACATTTTGAAAATTTCATGACATTAATAAGCCAACATGACTTCTTAATGACTATTGTTCAATTAGCAATTAATCCAATACAAAAATACATAATTTTTTTTTAAAAATTGGTGTGATTATGTGTATATGTGAAAATAACCAACACTGCTATTGTTGAAATCACTATTGTTATTTGACAAAGAAGATTGCTTGGTGCAAAAGAGTATTTTGTTAGTGAAATTTTGCATAAGAAATTAGAAAAATACATCTAAAGTTAATAAAAAATGCTCTAATTTCAGTTGCTAATCTCTCATGTGAAAAAAGAGAAACTAAATACCCTAACTTTTCTATGAATACCAACAAAAAATCCTTCCATTTAACTCAGATCTCCCCTTTGGAATTTAGCATATTTTACTTGATATTTTTACTATTCTCTAAAACCAGTTATTGATAATATGACATTTCACCTACATTTTTACTAATTTAAAGAAGGATTTAGAAGATTTGTAATCTCTTTTAAATTTTTTTCAACAATTTCCTGCTTCTTCTTTCACTGAATATCATTTTCTTTTTCTTTTACATTGTTGGACACTAGTTCAAAAATATGCATTCAATAGTTGCAAGAAGGTTTTTATTATTAGCCATCTTGCGATAAAACCAAGGGTTCATTGAAGAGAGTGTATTCTGCTTTTGTTATTGTGATAGAGGGATATGTATGCATGTGTATGTGTGTTTGCATATATATGATATAACAAAGCATCTGTAACTTTGATCCTTTTCTGTGTACAGCTAAGATGCATTGATAACATTCATACTTATGCAAGCAACAAAATGGATTTTTTTTCACAAGCACTTCGGTAAATACTCTTTAATTCCTATATTACATTAAGAATCTATGGCATGAGTTTTATGAGAGAATATTTTAATTCTGGGTAAATATTGTCTCCCAAATCCATGTTAAATATTTTAATAATTATTTTATCCTCTCTAATCAACCTAGGATCACAATATCCAAGGACAAAGTTATCATATTAAATAGAGGTCTGGGATTAATCACATGCATTATTAAAATGCAAGAGTTACTTTATTTTACTGGTAATCAGAATTTACTATGCACTGATATCCTCTTTTGGATGGCATCTTTGCTTTCTAGAGTGAATGTTTCATTGAGAAGGGTCCCTAATAGTTCAATGGGTTAAGCATATGGGCTTAAACATCTTTAATATTTAAAGAAGCTGCCATTTTGATGAATGGAGATGCATTCCATTTTATTGTGTAGAAAGGATTATTCAAGTTGCGTTTAACATTTTAAGAACAGACAGAAAATGAAGTCATCTGTGTTTCATTGGTTCAATCTATTAAATTATAAGAAAATGAATATCTTTGATTCTTATACTAATGTGACTATTTGTATTTCTCTTAACTTTGTGTTATCAAAAGAATGTTGCTATCACAATGTTAAATCCTAGAATGCTAATCAAAATATTGGTAATTGATAACCAGCATTTTCTATGTGGGACAAATATGTGGTAGCTGCTTTCAGTAAAGAAATGACATCTTTGAAAGCTTCAAACTTTTCTTTATTCTTCTTGATGTTGTTCATTAATTTAATTGTGAAAATTGTTGTTGTCTGCATATTGAAATGTGCACAATGTAGAAGTTTATAGTATTTGGTGGTCATCAGGAAGTGCTTTTAGTGCTCTTTGCTTTCCTCAGTCAGTTGTGTCATTTACAGATGAACATATGTAAATTATATTGTAACCATTAGATGTCTTCAAGTTGGTTCTGATTTATAGCCTTTAAATTTACAGCAGAAAGAAACTGCCAGGTTCTACATTGTACTTACAATCAGTGTTATGTTTGAGTTCACTCAGGCACTATACAAACCCATGTGTTTGAGTGTCTTCATCTCGCTGACTCTCTAATAGGGATGCTGGCCTTCTCAAAGTGTGGTTCCCAATAACATCACAAGGCATGTGGGATGAAGCCACTGACCCCACCTTCCTTCCTAAAGAACATTCTGACTTTAGTTTCTTCAAGATTCATTTGTCTGCTCTTTGGGAAGTTCATGATATGTTCATTGTCTTTACTTTACTAATAATATACTTTAAATGCATCAAGAATCCTTTCTTCTACCACATTAATTGTCTAGTTTTTGCATGTACATGTGGTGATCGAAAATGACATAGTTTGGATCAGGCACACTTCCATATTTAAAGAACCTCTTTACTCTGTGTGTGTGTATGTTTGTGTGTGTGTGGTCTTATGCAGCAGATTTTATTCAAAGAAATATGTTTTTAGAATTTTTGAATATACTTATACTTCCATGTGTATGAATTGTGGATCTAACACTATGAATTCTTGACAACTTCATTCTTTTCTCCTTTCATTATTATGTCATGGTCTGCTGTGAGGTTTTTTGTTTTCTTTACATTGAGTTATATTCCATTCTGAAAGCTGAACATTAAATTAGCTGAAGCTGAATTTTATCCAAAAAATCCAAGGTCTAAAACCAAGAGAGAACAGTAGAACTGAAGTAAAAGCTTCAGGGGATTTGTCCTCATTTTAATATGATGTTACTGAAATAAAAGAAGTGCTGATCTTGCAGTGATTAAAGCACAGGTAATAACCCATTGAGATGACCCTTCTAGCCACAAAATCTTTATATGATATATTATAATTGTGGACTTTATATCACTTGGGAGAGAAGTCACTATTAATAGGTAGGAATAGCATGGGATTAACACGTGAACTTAGTACAATACATGAATCCAACCACATGCTTTGTTTACTACATGGTGAATTAATTTTGACATTGTACATTTTATAAGCCAAGAGAACTGAATTATCAAATAAGGAATGATGGCAAACATTTGTAATCCATAGTCTCACATTATTTTTAATTTCTGAACAATTTTAAAATGAATAAAGGTCACTCTTTCCTACCCCAATATTCAGTAAGTAAAAAAGGAAAATACCTTTTACGTGTCAGCTTTTGTAACAGTCAAATGTTTCAAGTTAAAATTATATACTTCTGGGCTGAGCCCCGGTGGCGTAGTGGTTGTGCGCGGGACTGCGGCCCACTGGGATGGAGGTTCGATTCCAGCTCCACGGAGCAAAGGCTGGGCCTCCTACTCCCACCACCTGAGGGCAGTGATGCAAAAAAAAAAAAAGAAAAAAGAAAAAAAATATTATATACTTCTGTCAAAGAGGGCAAGATGGCAACCTGGTAGGTCAATCCCAGCAGGAGCTCCATGAAGATAGGTGAATGGGGCGATTTGGGTTCGAGTAGGGGTATTGAGGCTATCAGTGGAGAACCTCTCTGAACTAGAAGCTGACTTCATCTCCATCACCAGCACTCCCTGTGAACTCCCGAAGTCTCTGGACCACTGGCTTCCTCATTTGTGGTGTTACAGGCATCACAGGCCAACCAGGCACACAACAGAGGCTTCTGCCCCATCACAGGGATACGTACAGACCTGACAGCAAGTTGCCCCTCTGCAGCCCAGAGGTGCCCACCACATATCAACACTCCTCATAGACCTGCTGGCCAGCTCTCTCCTCCCCTGCCCCCGAGGTACCCATCTGATGATCTGGGTCTGCCAGGTGTCTGGCACAAATCCGGCAGAAGCTTGTGCAACTACAGCTTAGGGACCCACACCTGCAGAGCTCTCACTCTGCATTCTCTTTTCTACCTTTTCCCTCTGCCATCCCCTCTACCCTCTCTGCTCTGAGTAGTGGAACAGCACACTAACATGTTAGCAGGGTTCTCTTTCCGACTTCCTGATGGAAGTGCCTCTAGGCAGGAAGAGAACACCCAACCCCCTCCCCACCCGGATGCCTGAACTATGCCAACACTTTCCAGAAGACTAAAGTCTGCACAGCTACATACAGCCCCTTCAGAGACCTCAGGGTGGTTGGAGCACACAGCAGAGGCCCGGGAGAGAGGGAAAGCCTAGCAGGACAGAGGTGAAACACAACGCTTCTAGGTTGTTGGCTATAGGCAGCCTACAGAAACACCAATTCCAACTTCCCAAAGAGAGAGCCAAGGGATCTCTGACTCCCGGGAAAATGGCACCCAGTTCCAATAAGTGGATGAAAGAGCAGCACACTTCATCCACAGCTTTCAACAAGAGAAGAGAAGCAAAATCCAATGCCAGTGGACAACCTGGACCTAACGACAGTATCGGAGAGGCAGAGTTGACCTCCTACTGAAAGAAATCTTCATAATACTGATTAGAGTTATGCAGGATATTAAGGAAGCAATATAGAAAAAGGAAAGCAATGATAGAGGAGATAAAGACCACACACTAAAGGGAAATACAGAAACTAAGGGGAGAGATGGCAAACTCATGGACTTTGCCCAGCGAATGAAGGAAACAGAGAATGACACCAGTGACCTAGAGGACTCCCAAGGAGAAATAATAAATGTGAGAAAAATTTGGATAGGTCCTTCAGAGAAGCTGAAGAAAACCTCTGAAGTTTGAGAAGGAACATCAGACTAATTGGATTAACAGAGGGTAACATACCAAGTCAATAGGAATTAAAAAAAAAAAAAAAGCAGGGGTTGCAATCCTAATCTCAGATAAAATTGATCTCAATGCCCAAACCATAAAAAGAGGTAAGATGGGACACTGTATGATGCTAAATGGAACAGAAGATAATGAACCATTAAGCATTTAAAAATATACTGTCCCAAGAAGAAATCTGCAGAATATGTCAAAAAATGCACCAAAAGATGAAAAAAGAAATCACAGGCTCAATGAATATAGTAGGTGATTTCAATACATTGCTATCCGAAAAAGATAGATCACTGGGAAGGAAACTCAACAAAGCTTTAGGTCTAAACACTACAATTAGACAAATTGACCTTATATATATTTACAGAGTTCTCCACCCAAATACAAAAAAAAATGTATACCACATGCTGGGGCATGAGCCAAAAATGCATAAATCTAAGCACATTGATATCATTACAGATCTCTCTATGAACATGGTGCCATAAGGCTGGAAATCAAATAAATGGAAGAAGAGAACAAGGACAAACAATTGGAGGAAGACTAACTCTCTATTGCAAAAGGAGTATGTACTGGCACAGATCAGAGATGAAATTGGGAAATTTCTAGAACCTAGCAACAACTTGAACATGATGTACCAAAACTTATGGGACACAGCAAAGACAATTATCAGGCAAAGTTTCATTGTAATACATTCACACATGAAAAAGGAAGAGAGATTATGATTGTTATGCAGACACAAAATTTACAGGAACTAAGACAGAGTCAACAAGACAATCTTATTAATAGCAAAAGAGAAGAAATCATAAAAATCAAGGGTGAGATTCAGGAGAGGGGAAATAAGAACTATGGGAAAAATTAATGCTGCTAAAAGTTGGTTCTTTGAAAGTATAAACAGAATCAACAGAACGCTGGCAAGCCTAACCAAAGAAAGGAAGGAACAAGTCTCAACAGCAAGGATGAGGAATGAAAGAAAAGTTGTTACAGCAGATCCTAATCAGATCAAAAGTACAATTGCACAGTACTACAAAGGACCATATTTCAACGAATTCAACAACTTGGAAGACATGGGCAGATTCTTTGAAAAACAATACTTCCCTAGACTATCCCAGATGGACATCAAGAATCTCAACAGACCCATAGCAATAGAAGAAATAGACAAGATTATCAAGGGATTACTGACAAAATAATCACCTGAACCAGATGGCTTCCCAGGAGAATTCTATAAGGCATTCAGGGAAGAACTGAGACCAATCCTAACAAACTCTTCCAGACCACAGAAAAAAAATCACTAAATCCAAATTCTTTCTGTGAAGCTAGTATAACTCTGATACTGAAACTGGACAAGGTTTCCACAAGAACCAAGAATTACAGATCAGTATGCCTAATTAGTATCAATGTAAAAATCCTTAATTAAATCTGGCCAATAGACTACAAATATATATATAAAACAAATAATTCACCATGACTAAGGGAATTCATACCAGGGATATAGGGACGTTTCAACATATGAAAGACCATTAGTCTCATTTTCCACATTAACATGAAAAATTGTAGCAATCACATGATAATATTGATAGATGTAGAAAAAGCATTTCACAACATCCAACACCAATTCCTGCTTGAGAAACTCAAGAATATAGAAATGGAAGGAAATTTTCTCAATACAATAGAATCTTTCTATGAAAAACCAAGTCAATGTGGTAGTCAAAGGAAAAATTAGTATCACATAAAAAGAGGACCAGACAAGGCTGTTCCTTGTTCCCACTCTTACTTTACATCTTACTGAAGGTCTTAGCTTACAGCATAAGGCAAAGAGAAACATCAAATACATTTGCCTCAGGACAGAAGAGGTAAAATTATCATTATTTGCAAATAATATGATTTCATATATGGACAATTCCAAAATCTCCACAAGGGGAGTACTGGAAGCAATAGAGGAATATAGCAGAGTGGCTGTATACAAGATCAACAAGCAGAAGTCTATAAGAGTGCTAAACATATCAAGTACCATAGACAAATGTACCATAGGCAGTCATGTACTTATGTTAATTTTATGATTGAAATGTAGGGGTGGAGTCTGGCCTGTTAATCTGGAGATAGCCATTGAGTAGCCGATGAGGCCTCTGTGTGTGCATGGCTTTCACCTGGGACTCCTGGGAAATCTCATGATATTTCCCTCATGAAGATGAGAAGCTATCTTCCCCAGTTGTTGGGAGTTAGTCTCAGAGATGACTAATCACAGGCTACACAGAATGGCAGCATCTGGGAGGCTGGAGTAGCCAGTGGAGAAACCACATGGCTTTGCGCTGATGGAGACGGACCTCTGAGGCTGGGACAACCACATGGAGGCCTCTTCCAGCGATGAGTTGCTTCTGCCACCACGGGATGCTTTTGATGCACCCTGAGGAGACATAGGGTGACCCCTGTTGGTGTTGGGACTCTGTAGCCACTGACCTGTGACTTCATGAGTCAGAAGGAGACTTTATGGACCAATTTCAGGCATATGGATTAACATCTGACTTGTGACCTTGAGCTGGACTGGGCTGGGATGTTTTCTCAATGTCCTGTTCCCCGTGAATATAAACCCATTCCTTATATCTATATGTGTGTGTCTGAAATTTGTTCCTCTAGTCTACCTGGACTGACACAGTGAGGATATTAAAAAAGGTGACACCTTTCACAATAGCCAAGCACAAATTGAAATATCTTGGGATATACCTGACTAAAAAACCAAAAGATTTGTATGAGAAAAACCACAGAACACTATTACAAGAAACCAAGTATGACCTCAACAAATGGAAGACTATATCCCATGCTCATGTATTGGAAGCTTCATTTTAATAAAGATGTCAGTCTGCCAAAGGCACTAATATAAATTTAATGCAATTTGGATACAGCTCCCATCGCCCTTCTTCAAAGAAAAAAATACTAATTAGTGGCTTTATGTTAAGTGGAACAAAGCCCAGAATTAGCAGAGAACTCCTCAAGAAGAACACAGTGGGAGGGCTTGCTTTACCTGACTTTAGCACATGTTATAAAGTCACAGTGGTCAAAACTGCATTGTACTAGTATAATGAGAGATTCTCAGACCAATAGAAAAGGACTAAAAACCCAGAAATTAAATCTTCAGTATCAGAAAATTGATGTTTGATAAGGGCCCTAAAAAAATCAAATGGGAAGCGAATGACCACTTCAACAAGTGGCGCTGGAAAGAATGTATATCTGCCTGCAGAAAAATGAAGCAAGACCCTTATCTCACTACATGCACCAGAATAAACTCATGGTGGATCACAGACCTCAAGGTAAAACATCATCAATGAGGGAACTGGGACAAACCTGAAAACTTGGGCACAGGGAATACATAGGCTATAAGAATTATGGAAGAACACCAACACAGAGGAGGCAGAAATTGGCAAATGGGATATACTGAAAATAAAACACCTGTCTACATAAAAAAAAAATCACCAAGAGAGTAATAAGAGAGTCCATGGACTGGGAAAACAACTTTAGAAAAGACACATCAGACAATAGCCTTATGACAAAAATCTGCAACACTCTGCTAGCTTCCAAAAAGAAAAAATATATATTTATTACCTACTGAGGATGTGGACAAAGAACCTGAACAGAAGTTTCACAAGGACAGGAATCTTAATGGCCAATAAACATGAGAAAATGTTCATAATCATTAGCCATAAGAAAAATACAAATTTGGGCCTGAGCCCTGGTGGCGGAGTGGTTGAGTATGGGACTGCGGCCTACTGGCTGGGTAGTTCAAATCCAGCAGCAGCTCTCCAGGAGCAAGGCTGGGCCTCTGACTCCCACCAGAGAGCAGTGATGCCCCCCAAAATAGGAAAAATGCAAATTAAAATAACTAAGAGATAACACCAAACAGACTCAAAGATATCCCAATTCAAAAAATGAAAAAGCAGCAAGTGTTGGAGGGACTGTGGGGAGAGAGGACCTTTTGGATATTAGCCTTGGTGTCACTTAGCTTTTCTCTATGCCTATTTTGCTATTTCAGCTTATCTCTGTGGGCTCATGTGGTAGTTGTCCTTTTATGTTTGACTTACTTCACTTCTGGGTTCTAAAAGGCTTTAAGTTAAACAAGCAGCACCTAGCAGGGATGTAACACCAATTTAATAATATGATCTAATTTACATATTTTAATCCAGACATAACGTCAATGTGAATATGAATGCTCTTGATGCTGGGTTGATTTTCATGATTACATCAATTGGTTATTTTAAAATTAAGTCTTGTATTACTATCTTCCTTTTAATTGAATGGATTAAAAATATACCTGTGACCTTTTGCCCATGAATTAGTAATTCGGGGCATTTTTATTGTCATATTTGAACAGTAATTGCTTAGTATACAAGTCTTCAGCTTGAATGAATAAGTTAAGCTCATTGCTATAACAAATAAGTAAAAGATGAAGGAAGAGCAAGAGAGAATGGAGCACATCCTGCCTCACCAAGCCTTGAAGAAAATATCCCTGCTCTGAGCAGCCAACGAACCCAGAGGACCATATAGCTGGCCCCACTAGGAGGCACAGGCCCCTCACTGATCCGTATCTCTATAGGGGGTAATACTGGAGACACAGGCTGGGAATTGTGCCCAATCTCACCCCAACAAACCAAGGCATAACACTAAGTATGTGCAACAGAACAGCAAGGGGAGCAGAGAAAGGAAGTCCCAAGAGAATACCAAAAATATACTTTAGGGCCCAGGGCATGGTACCCTATCACATCTGACCAGAATTCACTCCTAAAAGTTAACAAAGAGACCTTGAAGTGTTTATAGTTGTTTTTTTTTTACTTTTGGTCACTGGTTTATTTGTGTTGTTGTTTTATTTTATTTTGTTGTTTTAGATTGCTGTTTTTTTGTACATATTGTTATCTCTGCAGATCTATCTGGATAAGATAGGTGAGATAAAAATGTAGTCGAGAAAACAATGGGACCAACAGTTCTGGGAAGAAATGGAAGTGGAGGAGGGGGGGCAATGGAAGTGGTTGCTAATCAATGCAGGGACAAGGGAATAACAAGTGATCCAAAATCTATGGCGAGGAGGATATGGGGCTTGATCAAGGGCAATGTTGCTGAGAGGAACTACTGAAACCCAAGCGAAGGTCACACATGATAGTTGGACAAGAGGAAAGCAAACGGAAATAGAAGGAAGAAGTAGGAGGCAAAGGACTTCCATAGAGGTTTAAATAGAGGCATGCATACATGCAAATACACACACACACACACACACACACACACACACATATATATATATATATATATATATATATAAATGAGGATGAGGAAATAGATCTATGTGCATGTATTTGTAAGTTTAATGTTAAGGTAGCAAATGGACATTGGACCTCTTCTCAAGTACTCCCTCAATGCAAGAACACTTTGTTCTATTAACTGGCATTCCATGATGCTCTTTTTCCTGACACAATTGCTGAAGACAAAGCAGTGCATAAGCAAATCTTGCAAAGAAAGTTAATGATGTCCAGCTATCAAAAGATAGAGCGTAGGCGTTCTTAAAGGTTTGAAGATAAATAAGCGGCCATCAGACCGAAAAGCAACAAAGCCCACACGGAACAAGCACACCAGTCTGTGTGATCACAAGGTGTGGATAAGATCAGGTTTCAGGCATCAAGTACCCAGAACAAAAACTCATGTAATTGTGAACTACTTCTACAGTTAATTTTGATTTAACTTGTCTCAATGTTGTCTATGTTGTTACAATTATTGATGTTATTTGTTAATGATGAATATCTTGCAATGTTAGGAAGAACATTATTGCAAAATACTCACTGCATTCTCTTTTATTTGTCATTGTATGTTGCTGTCTTCTGGACTCAGATTTAAAGTGGTCTTCTTGTAGTAAAGCAAACACTGCCCATTTTCATTATTTTTCATATTTGGAGATTGTGTCAATCATCTAATTGGGGGATTGGCATTTTTTGCTGATCCTCTACTTTTTGAAAAGTAATGTTCTCTCCTAACGATTGCTCTTTCCTAAAGATGTGTCCTTATTTACTGAGAAACAGTTATTCTGCTAAGTGTGCTTCTGACACTAGGTGAGTCTGTGATGGGAAAGTTTCATAGGATTTATCTGATAGACTGCCACTGGTTTTGAACTGGTGACCATGCCCAGCATAGCACAATGCATAACTGCTATACCACCAGTGCTTCAAATACTATATATATATATATACTATATATATAGCCATACATAGAGTCATCTTCCTATATACATAGTCTGATGTATCCATTTAGCTTCATTTCAAAAATTCAAATAGTATTATTATTTATATTTCATAAGAAATAGATGTCCAAATAAGTGATTTGAGTTACCAACGATCACACAGTTATAATTTATAATAATAGTAGAACTCTGACACCTACATGATTGATGATTAGGCTTTTATTGGCTAAAGTACTTTCTTAAGGATATCCCCACATTTATTCCACATATTAAAGTTTAAAAAAATAATTTAGTCCTTTTTAAGAGGAAAATTAACAAGTCAGAATAAATTAATAAAAAATTTATATGAAGGATTAAATCAAATTAAATAAACATATGGATTCATATATTTGACCTAATGCACACATTAATGGAGACAGTTATATTGAAAGAATCAACAATATTTCAAGAAAACATTGACTATTCTAATAATCTTTATGAATGTTGCCCCCATATATTAGAAAGTATTAGAATTATAGTAAATACATTTTCACATTTCACTATACTTAACTGTTTTACATATACAATAACTATTTAAAATTTCTATTATCATTTTAATGTAAATAATCCATTTTAAATATGGATATATACATCAAATATTTTTTCTAAAAGCTTTTGTAAAGATAAATGGTAGATTGAATAAAATTAGAAAATAGCCTGGAAAAGATTATGCTACTAATGGAGGTACTTAAAGTTTTAATGATAGAGGAATGTCAATATCCAGTGTTGGTATAAAATTGAAAGCACCTTCAGTGTGTAGAAATCATCATTCTTTGTTGGTGGTGACAGATGCCACCGAGTCCCTCCCAACTCATAGTGTCCCTAGGAAAGGAAACACTGCCCGTCCTGCTCCTTTCTCACAAAGTGTCATTTTCTAGGGATTGATCATCCTGATACCTTGTCCAAAGTATGTGAGACCAGGTCTCACTCCCCATGCCTCTCAGGACCATTGGGCTGCACTTCCAAGACAAACCGATTTATCCAAAATAATGGTACACTTGATCGAGTCCTGAAATCTAAGTCTACAAATACAGAAGAGTAGAGAATTAGGCAGAAACATAGAAGAAAATGAAGAGGGCTTGATTATTTATGAAATGTATATGTCAGGCTAAAATAAATATTTTCTTATACTAATGATGCCAAATTTTGGGATCACATTCAATGCTCGTAGATTAATAGTGTGTGCAACTTGTCTAAATGTTTAAGAGCCATTTTCTGAATGCTATTGTCATCATCTGTTAAATTGAGAAAAGATTATCAAAACCAAATCTGATACCATGAAGTTCAGTATGACTCCTTGTGACCTTACAGAGATGAATAGATATGTCCTACAGGGCTTACAAGACTATAATCTTCATAAAAACAAGCTGAGGAGCAAGAAGATTTAAATTGCCAAATTCTAATTCTTTCAGTTAGCATATATCCATTGTCCTCCTAGGAATAAACACACCATCCAATAATTCTCAATTACCTTCTACTTCTCCTACCTAGGATCTCACTGCTTAATTCCTCAATGAGTTCTCACTTATAAATAATTATATTTTCTTTACATTCATAGCAGCTGGTGAGGTAGAATTTCCAACTTTACAGTTTAATCCAATGTCACCAAGACTCCATAAAAAAATCACATACAAGTTAGTTTTAGATTGTGGGCATAGAACTTTTAGGTAGAAAAAATAATTCAAAGAAATTATGTTCCATGGGAAAAGTGTGGCTACACTAATATAGCACCACACATTATGGACATAGGAAAGACATCATTCAGGCAATAAGGAAAGTCCCAAGGTCCACTGGAGGACAAATAGATTTTCAGTTTGGGTGTAAGTGAACAATTGAGGAAACTGGAAAGAAAGAATGTAGATATACATCCTGATGCTTATTGCTTCGAAATGTACTTAATACAGAATTAGTTTAAACAAGATCTTATGCATCTGCTAAATTCATCTGACCATATTTATAAGCTCATGAGTTAAAATGGAAACATGTTACTGTATTTGCTTTAGAATTCGACGTGCACATCAATAATTAGTATCTGTTATTATGTCACATTTGTTATTTTGAAAACAAAATGGCATCAGTTCTCTTCCTCCTGCTATATTGCGTGACTTTGCTGATGCTCCCAATAAATGGTATCTAATTCCCTATCCTTGTCTATAACCTGCCCTAGTGACAGGCTTTGGTGAGCGGAATGTAGCAGAGGACGCCAATCACAAGCCAACTGCAAAATTTCAAGGATGTTGTGGCTTTTATTTTTTTTTTCTTTTGGACGCCCTCAGAACTGTCTGGAGAAAATACTATCAAGAGATTGATGAAGCCAAAAATTCCCTGTGGAGCAGAGCGGGCTCCGGAGCGTCATCTTTGGAGGGCTCAACCAGATCCACGGAGTCACCGGAAGCTGCTCTTCTGGCTGTCTTAAAACCTTGGAGCAACGTTATCTTATTCCCAGTTGGCATGCAGACAAACAGATTTTTCAGTTAAAATTTGTAAGTTATTTTTGGTCAACAAGTGTTTTAAATAGTTTGTTATGTAGCAATGACTATTACTTTGCCACATAAGCTCTATTATTCAAAGAAGCATTTTTTTACACTAACATTCTCATAAACTAACATATTGAATAGGACTTGTTTAAGTACATTAAATATCTCAGGTAAGTGAATCCTTGCAAGTATGTGAAAGTAAATAAGCCAAAATTTTCAAATGTTAATTACTAACATTGATGAATAATCGAACAAAAGTGATGGTTTTCATTAACAAAAAATATTAATTTAAAAATGCTCCTATTTCTCTTCTTTATATTTTAGACATTGTTAGTATTTTTCTTTCTTAAACAACCAGTTTTTATCATATGACAGAAGTCTTATGAATGAGGTTTTGCTTGCTTGTTTTAATACATAATTTTAAATGCATAGCATTAATAATTTCTGGGTTCTTTACATAGAAAATCCTATTTAAAATGTAACAGTTTTCTAAAATAAACCTTGGTTTTAACTATGTAGATGATAAAAAAGATATCAATTTAGAGTCAATACCATTTTAAGGTCAACTCTGTTATCATGGTCTGGGTGTTCCCATTTGTAGTGAATGGCTCAGATAACGTGATAGTCAAAGGTTAACTCACAGAATGATTTCACAGATCTTCTGAAATATCAAAATTTAACTTTCTTCATATGTTCACGCTACATAGGTAGGTAGGTAAGTACCATCTAGTTGGTTCAGAATTATAGCAGACCATGTAGGAAAGAACAAAACAGTGCCTAGTCCTGTGCCACCCTTTGCTGCACCATGATGTCAATCCATCTTCTTGAGGGTCTCTCTAGTCTCTTAGCTAGGAACTGTTTACTAAAAACCTATGACACACGAGAACCTTTAGTTTCTTGCTTCCCTTTTATCCTTTGAACTTGATAGCTATTCCAAATAGGAATGGCGAGTTTCCTACCATTATATTTTTCAGTGGGTGAGAATAACACATTTGTGTTATCTTATTTGCATTTGGGTGGTTTTTTATATATCTTAGGAAAGATTGTACCAATTATGAAAGCTTATTATGTAGATTTTAAAAAAGTGAATACATGTTGGAAAATAACTTTAGTAAAGTAAATATATTTTCCTCCCCACCCCCCAGTAAATACATTTTAAGAGCATTAAAATAATCACTTTAAAACATCATTTAGCAGAAAGTATAAAGTTGTACTGAAATGAACAAATTGAATTCTGTTTGACACTTTTTCTGCTGTTGTTAACAGTTTTCAGTTTCTTAAAAAGATAAAGTAGCAAAAAAAAGTTTAAGTGACAAGCGTCAAATATTAAACATGACTTAATTAAAATTGCCTAACTAAAAATTTAAAACACATCCTATAATCAAAACTATAGAATTCCTTTTTTAATGTAAAAAAGCTATGTATGTAAATGTTGAAAATAGAAAACCATCACCATATCTTTTAAAAATAAAGTATATCTGTCTATATGATATTCTAGGTTTATTTAAAGAATAAACCACTGAGAAATTTATATTGACTAATATTTTTATTTTAAAATAAAATATTTTGTATTCATATGCCTAGATCTATATAAATGCCTAGATCAATAGAGAGATGTTGCCATTGACATTATTACTCTAGTTCAAAACAACCCTGGACTCTACAGAATGAAACTCTACTAGAACAGCAATAGCTTCCAAATTGTTATGTTGACACCAATTGTTGCAGCCATGGTGCCAATCCTTCTCACTACGACTCTTCTTTTATCTTGACTTTTCACTTTACCCAGGATGATGTCCTTTTTCCTGGGACTTGTCTCTCCTGACAACCTATCCAAAGGATATGAAAAATAAGTCTCGTCATCTTCTTCTAAGTACCTCTTTGAAGACACACCTGTTTGTTCTACTGTTTGTCTATAGAAAACACGGTCCTGTTCTACCAGGAAGGAGTGCTGGGAGACAAAGAGTATGAGTGAATCTTGAGTGTGTAACTGTTAGCATGCTCCAAGAACTGCATAAACACTGAGTGATATGGAAATTCCTTGATTGAAATAATTCCACTAGGAATTATGTGTTCACAAAAGAGAATGCTTGTTAGTTGTATGAGAACGTTAGTTAACTATGTGTCATGAAAACACCTTGTGCCCAAAGTCACTGTACCCTAGTATTGCCCTTGAATTTGAACTTTTGTAAACTTTCTCCTTGGTGTGCAAATAAAAACAGGTGGGCAGAGAAGTTTGGGTGATTCTTCTTTTTCTTGAGTCCCTCTTCCTTTCTCTCATGACTCAAACTCAACTCTTGAGCAACCATTCCATGCATCTCTGCCTTCGTCCAGGTGGTCCATGTTGTTTTCAGTATCCTTGACAATCTTATAATTTCAATGCACTAATTATTCTCCAGTATTTCTTATTCATTGTCAGTATTTCACACACATATGAAGCCATCAAAATTACTGTGGCTTGGGTTCGAGCCACATTTTACTTCTCAAAAATGTCAACCTTTTTTTTCACACTTTAAATAGACCAACAGATTTTCCAAATGCAATATGTTGTTTACTTGTCCGATGTTTCTATTAGTATTGATTGTGGATCCACTAAACTGAAATCCTTGATAATTTTAATACTTACTCTGTTTATCACAATGTGCTTCTTTATCCAGTGATATTCTGCTTTTCTTTACATTGAACTGTAATCTACATGGAAGTCTTCAATCTTATGTCAGCAAATGATGCTTCTTCTTAAATTTCATTAAGAACAGGTGTGTCATCCGCATATGACCAGTAATTAATGAGTTAAATTATGTCATGTGATAGCTGAGTTAAATTCATTAGATAAGTTGAATTAAATATCATGCGTTAAATGAAGTAGAATATCATGTGATAATTATTTAAATTGTATCATGTTAAGTCTCCAGTTTTGTTTATAACCCAAGGCCATATTTTTAAGCTATTGATTCTTCTCTTCTTCCCAACATTTACATTCCAATCGACAGTAATTATCAATTATCAATTACAATTATCAATTATCAATATTGATTGGAAATTTTAGCAGTTTCAGGCAAAAGACACTGCTATATTTCTTTAGTTTCTTCATAACTGATCTTAGAAGTTAGTGTGTAAATTTGAACAGTATTTGTATTAACTATTCTTGTTGAATTAGAGCTTATATCATGACAGATAGTATGGCACTTCAAGATTGATCCAGAAATCTTTTTTTGAGAATGAATATGATGTCATTCCTCATTAATTTATCTTTCCAGGCATAGTCACTGATATGATCATCTGACTCAAAATGGCAAATACTGGGTCATTTCAGCTTATTAATGTCTAAGATATTTACTTATCTGCATTCTATATCATTTTTGAGAAACTCCAAGCTTCCTAGATGCACATTTCATACATTTTATGTTCTAATTATTAATGGATACTTCTAGCTGAGTTATGCTAATGAACCCATGATGGCCTTCAATTCTGTTTCATATACTTCACTGAGGTCAACTCTACTTTGAGGTGGCATCTTTTCTCCAGTTAGACTCAAAATGGCAAATACCGGGTCATTTCAGCTTACTAATGGCTAAGATATTTACATATCTGCATTCTATCATTTAGGCACTGAAATTCTTCCTATCTGAGCAGCTTATTTTCTGGTGCTATAGTAGCTAGTATTCTGCTGTATTTAATTAAGTTATCAGTGGCTGATAATTCAGAGTTAAATAACCTATTCATTCTTAGTCTGTCCTTAGTCTATAAGAATCACTAAAACCAGTTCACCATATGTGATCCTTCTCATATTTAAAATACCTATAGTATACCTTCTAGCATCATAGTCACCTGAAAAGCACCACAGTCTGGCAAACTGAAAGAAGAATGATGGCTATGTGTATCAATGTGTTTGTGCATGTGATAAGTAGGTTTGTTGTGCCAACATGGCCAAAGAAGATACATAGGTTTTTTTGTGACAACATGGTCAATAAACACATGTGAGATCAATTGAAGGGAGGAGATATTAATGGCTTAGAGAGCCTCAACATTTTCCCTTGCTCTTGGATTCTTGGAGCAGCAGGCTGCCTTGTTTGTCCTGTGCCTCAATCTGTAAGCTACACTACTCATGGACAGTCTCACTGTGAGTTGAGGTTCCTTCAAGCCCTGCATCACCATACTACCAGAACATACAACTCTTGAGCCGGGAACTGATGACCTATGTCATCAGATTGACTGTGGTGACCTGTCTTGCTATTTCATCCTTTGGCCGGATAGCCTGCATTCCTCTACAGAAGACTACTCAGCGGCCCTCAAGACTTGAAGGACTGCCAGTGTACTAGCTGTCTCATGCAAGTCAGTTGCACTGAGCCAATTGTACTGCTTTATAGATTAGTTGGCTGTTTGATTTCTTCTGGTAGATATCTTTCTACTTATATAAATGTATAGAGAGAATTATTACTGTTCTGGTTTTGTTTCTCTAGAGAACCCTACCACAGTGGATCTATAGAGTCTCAATAGAAAAATAAGCAGACAGGCCAGTCTTCACAGTTCTCCTTTGAGATTGTGTAGTTGTAGAAAGTATGCCAAGGACCTGTTTCACTATTTCACTGAGAAGTTTCACTGAGAAGTGGAACAGGAAACAGGGAGAGGAAATGGTTAAGTATAGATAGATATACAATTATAGGAATTAAAATAGAGATGAAGCTATACTCTCAAAATATCACAGCTCAAGATCATAAGAGTTAACCCAATGGTTGATGATTCCAATTCAGCTGAAGGAATCTTGGAAGGCAGACTTGGCAATTGGCATCCCAAAGATCACAACTCTGAAAGCAGTACAGACTGAACTTAAAGACTTCCCACAAAAGGGGGTACCATGAATTGATTGCCACTAGCAATAACCGTAAAAAAATACTCAAGAACATTTAAGATATCACATAAGGTAAATACTTTAAAGCTTTTTTTTTTTAAAAAAAGAAAAAAATCGAACTCTTTTCTTCCAAGTTCATTTCAATTCATATAATGGATCTCTATAATTCAATAGAAATGCCTGAAGGAGTTTTTAAGACTGATGCAGTGGTAACCCACTAGCAAACAGCTAACAGCTAATGACTCTGTCCCATTCGGTTGCTATGGATCTGAATGAATTCAGTGGCACTCAATAATACAATAGCCTAGACGTGGGACTTTAGTTCATTTTTTTTATTTTTAGCAAGGAGCTGTCATTTGGTTATGATCTAACTTAAAAGACTCAAGCAAGTATAATGTCATATGGCAGGAGTGAGAAGGGAAGCAGGCACGTGGATGAGCTACTGTACTGTGTAACGCAACATGTTCTAGGAATCCAAGAAAGGCTTTACTTTGTTAGAAAGTCTACTTATATGAATGATATCTTTCATAAAGTTAAAATCGTGGCCCCTTGGTAACTAAAAGGTTCATTATACATAATTTTCCATGATTTATTCAAAGTGCTCATCTTTTTAAAGCTTCATGATTTCAAAACACAGACCCTAATGCCAAGTAAGAACTTATAAGAAAATGTTTTTCTCCAACAGATTCCACATTGATTTATGAAGTCATTAATTTGCCATTTAGCTCCTGAAATTGACTATTAATAATCCTTGACATTCAAAGATAAACCTTTTTCTTCTTTACAATTAAAATATCTATGACATTTTCAAAAATTAGATTTATAAATTGTGGTTATGACAGAGTAAGCATATTTCAAAAATTCTTAGATAAAATATAATTGCAAAAAAAGTGAAGAAAGCACTTTAAGAACATTTTATTTTTAGAAATAGTCAATCAAAAGTTTAATCAAATGACTTAATATTATTACATCCACCAACCTATTACAAAGTGTCCTGATTTAATTAAGTGATAAAATGATCATTTAAAATTGCTACTGAAAAATCTACAATTTGGAAAATAATTTATCATTTCTACATATGAGTATACATCATTTTTATTCATTATATTATATAATATCTATGTACTTGAATCAAATTTGAAAAAAAAAAACTACAGTCTTGCACAAACCTGAGTATTTTAAAACTGGAAGCATGACAGTGACATGTTCATATTATAAAAATCTCTCTATAGTATCAGGACCCACTAATATACATGGAAAATATATTAAGGTCAGTTGCCAAATTAACCTTCAGTTTTTGTTTTTAATATAGTGAAATAGTAGTTATGAAAGGTTGTAATGTGGAATAACTGCTTTTACTAATTCAAATTTTCTTGAATTCTATATAACAAACATATGGAACTATTTTTAAGTTATAGTTTGCAACTTTTAATTAATATATTCTACATTAATATGAATTGCAAGATGCCTACTTTAGAAAAATGCTGGTGATTTACACAATTTTCAAATTGACTTTTAATAAACATGAATTCAGAATCTTCTCAACTACAAATAATAAGTTTTCCAAAGACTAATAAAGCAACTAGCATTTCACATGATTTTCATTGATTGGATTCAATTATATTCAATTATATGGTCTAATTAAATGAGAATTAAAGAAATAAATGGTATGTTGAATGAAGGGATAAAAGGATGTAACTATGAAAATAAAATTACCATTTAATGTCTGCCTTAAGGTGTTGAGATCATGAAATACTAGCCCAAAGTTGGGCATTTAAATGTTACACTGAGATGACATGAAGGATAGTCATGGCTGCCTCCCTCTGAAACTCTATGGGATGAACAGAGTTACACAGCATATGTAGCATCCATCTGAGTGGGAATCGACTCAGAGGCAACTGACACAAAAAAGCACAAGTCATTTATATTCTGTACCATAATGATTTGAAATTCGTCTGAAGTGTATCTTTAACACATACTTTACTATTACTTAAGGGGAGTTATGACATGCAAATGATACAACTTTGCTTGCTGAAAATGAGGAGGATTTGAAGCACTTGCTGATGAAGATCAAAGATTGCCTTCAGCACCGATTAAAACTCAATATAAAGAAGACCCAAATCCACACAAATGGTTAATACCATGACAAATGAAAGAAAGGGTGCAGTTGTAAAGGATTCTGTCTTGCTTAAAGTTGCAATCAGTGCTCATGGAAGCAGCGATCAGGAAATCAAAGGATGCATCACATTAAGTAAATCTGCTGTATCAAACCTCTTCAGAGTACTGAAAAGCAAGGATATTACTTTGAGGAACAAAATGTGCCTTATCCAATGCATGCTTTTTTAATTTGCCTTATATGCATGTGAAAGTTGGATATCGAAAAAGGCCAAAGAAGATTGAATGCATTTGAATGATGGTGTTTGCAAGTAATATTAAAAGTGCCATGGGACGCTAAACAGACAAGTACATTTGTCTTGGAAGGAGTAAAATTAGAGGTCTCCTTGGAAGAAAGGGGGGTAAGATTTCATCTGGCATACTTTGGATATATTCACAAGATCAGGACCCCTTGCTCAGGAGAGTGGAGGAGCACCAAAAATGAGGAAGGCTCTCAAGGACATGGATTGACACTGTGCCTAGGAAAAAATGTGAAGATGGCACAGAACCCAGCAATGCTTCATTCTGCTGTCCAATGAGAACCACTACTGGGGGCACCTCACAGCAGAACAATTAGTGGGGTTCTGGAGATGCTGTAGGCTATGCACACCAGAAGGCCATTCTAAGCAATCAGCTGCTCCAGGGAAAAAGATCAGACATTCTCTTCTTATAAAGATCGACAATGTCGGAAACCCTCAAGGACAGTTCTAGGCTACCGTACAGGGTCATTATGAGTTAGACTTGATGTGATAGCAGTGAGTTTAATTTAGCTGTTACCTATTTTACACTATGAATCTAGAATAAAATATTTGGTTATATTTTCTTGGTGTCAAAAATAAGTATTTTTATATTATTCATCTAGCTGGCTTTTAAATGAAATCAATTTAGGATCCTTTAAACATAAAATTACCTATAATACATTTTCAATTAGTGGTTTTCTGGATAGGAACATATTTAAATTCTGCCCCTGTGTTAGTCTGCATAGAATAGAGAAACAAATTCATGCACACACATATGGATATAAGGGAAAGGTTTATATACAAGAGGATTAGAACATTGAGAAAGCATCCCAACCCATTCCAATCCAAAGTCATTATTCTGATATTAGCCCATATGTCTGATACCAGTTTATAAAGTTCCTTCTGACTGACAAAGCATGTGCGATGACACCAAGACAATCACAAGTGAGTGGGTGCAGAGTCTTGTGTGTCTGGTGGCAGTAGAAGCATCTCAGAGCTTTCAGGGGTCTCCCTGTGGCTTCTCTGGCCCCAGACATTTGGCTCCATTAAGGCAAGCCCATGTGACCTCTTCTCTGGATCATCCATTCTCCAGGAATCTGGATCAATCAGAATGTCCTCTCATTTTGTCTGTAGTTCATGGTCTCAGAGACTAAATCAAGTCTCTCTGCTCCTATAGGGAATTACCGCAAAACTTCCCACACTCCTCAGGAGAAAACCATGCCCATACAGAGGCCTCATTGGCTACTCATTGGCTATCTCCAGACTGACGGGTGAAACTCCAGCCCTAGACTCCCAATCATGAAATTGACACACAGTACATGACTGCCACATTGATTCCATGATTTGGTTGAAAACGATACAAAACAAAAATGGAGATTTATTTAATATTTCTAAATGTTAGCAAATAGTAACAAAATATGTTGATATGATAGTGAATGAATTGTGTTAACTATGCAACTATGTTCACTCACAAAGATTTATTAAACATCCACTGCTTCATTATTGAATACAAAGTGAATTTTTCACTTTAAAAATTGCATGACAATATTTCCAGCCTTTTAAAATAGCAGTCTTCAAGTTCTTCTGATACTTTGCAGAAACCCCCTCTTTGTAATAACATAGTTGCAATATTTAGGACCCTGCCATATACAAATCAACTTTGGAAATTTGAGAATCCATAAAGAATCCAAAACATCATTCCATCTACGACCATACAAAATGAGAAAATAGTGTTCATCTTGTAAATAATTACTATAATACAAAAAAAAAAAACCAAGTTAATCGACAGCAAATTTCTCTCTTATATCATGAAGGTCATTTTACTCATAACCTTCCCAATGAGACAAAAGAAACAGGGTACTTCACAAGGGAAATGTGATCTATTAGTAATGATGCTGTAATAATAGAAAGGCAATCAAGGGCATAATTGAATTCTAGCCCTTAAACAAATTCAAATTGGTATTAATAAAACAAGTTAATATTAACAGAGGATTGAACTTAATGGAGTTTGTAGATGTAAGAACAAATGGAGTAGCAAAGAAAACATGAATTATTATTAAATTTTCTGATAGATGGTATAAATCCTGGGGTTGGAAAGATCAATATACAGACATCTCTCAGATGTAAAGATTTCACTCATATTAGAAGCTTAAAACTTGTTTGAGAAATAGATGTTAAATAGCCCTATTGGTGTATATTAAAGTAGGAAAAATTACTTTTTCCACCATGAAATTTTTAGAATGATGTTAGTTAAAACAGCAAATGATCACATTACTATTATGTTACTATTTTGTATTTTAACTGTTGTGCATTTCTTTAATTCTTCCTCTATTTTAAATTCATGCACTCTGTAGAAAAAACACATATTTAGATATATGTATACAGCAATGTCTGCAGGTCTGCTCATGAAAGCATTCTTCTTATCTTAAAGTCTCTCAGGTTAAAATTTGAAAATTGTCATTTGAAAGTATATTTTCTTAGAATTCCGGATCACTACTTTTATAAGCCTAGAAGGAATAACCTACAATCTGGATAATCTTAAGCAAATTGAGGTGTTGCTAGAAAAATACCAAGTTACAAAGTGATTGAGGAAAATTGCAGCATTCTTTGATGTATATCCTTGAGGCCACCATTAACTTCTTTTTTGGGGGGGGCATCACTGCCCTCTCGTGGTCATGGGAGCTACCCTGCCTTGCTGCTGCTGGATTTGAACCGCCAAGCCAATGGGCTGTAGTCCTGCACTCAACCACTACGCCATTTAGACTCAGTCCCCACTAACTTCTTAATATGGTGTTTTCATTAGTGAAAATAGTTATGGTGCATGATTTGGAAAGACCCAAGAAAGTGAACTTTTTGTGTATTTGTTTTTGAACATCTGATTCCTAATTTTCATCATTTTGCAAGCTCAGGTTTGTGTTTGAGTTTCAGCCATTGAGACATTAACAGCAGGGAACCTCGGATTGGCGCTAAGGTCTTCGCCTTCTTGAGAGTGTCTCGCAAACAGAAGCGATGAGCGCTTTCCTTCCTGAAGTACGTCCTTTTGATACAAATACCTATGCATACCATAGGTACATGTCAATTATCGCTTGCTCCTGGACTGCAAAGAGACGATACATGTTACTATATTTATATTTTCATGCCTATCTTTCTTCCTCCATAAATGAACTCCAAACCCAAAAGAAACATTATAAACTAAAGCTCATTAGCATATATTCACTATCATATGCAGTTTTCATTTCTATACTACTCACTTAGGGATATATCTAGTCTCAAAAATTATTTTACAAGTAATTATACTTTTAGAAAAATCATCCAGTATATCACCTTAGCTCCTGTTGAGAAGCATATCTTGAAAAGACAGACATTCTAGTTAAGAAAGCTGCATATATCTATATAAATGTGTGTATATATGTGTTTATGTATGTGTGTGTATATGTGTGTGTGTATATATATATATATATATATATATATATATATATATATATATCCTCACAGTAAGCAGGAATCTGCTTCTGAGCAGAGGCAGTGATTTCAGACTCTCTGATAAAGGTTTCACTATTTTCAGGGTTTGGTTTGATAAAGTCAAGATATCAAGTTTTGTCAAACTGCTGAGATATTTAGAAAGTCAGCAATCAGATTCACTAAATAATCCTTTACAATAGTAACAGGACTTCTAGGACATGGTCCTTTTTCAATAGGTTTAGATGAATTATCTGATTTAGCTTGACCTCTTGTCTTCCTGCACTATCTAACACAGACTACTAATTTAAACACACCGAGGGAGTAAAACCAGCAGCATCTGGAAAAGAAGAAGGCAGCATCTGGAGTGATGAAAGCTTTTGATCCCCATTTCCCTGTAGGGCCCTGACTTTGCAATTACACTTGAAGGGCTTCTCTATTGAATAATAGTTCCAGTCTAAGTGATATAATCATAGAAAGGAAAATAGCCCGAAACAGTGACTTTGGATTTCTTTTACAATAAAATAAATATTATTCCTAGGTGAAACATTTTTATTTAATTTGGTCAAAGTTCCTTGACAGCTGTTAGTCACTTTGAAAACCCTGTGATATTTTCCTCTTTAATTATTTTAAACAACTTTGAAGTGTGAAACACACACCTTTATCTAATATATGCAACTAAATGACTTTGCAGCAATTTTATCAACCATAGGAGATGGTTGACTTTACATCTTGAGATTCCAGACTTTATGGAATTAATTTTACAATGGGAGGGAAATATTTTATAGATTATAGAGATATTTTCTGGGATATCTAAAGTAGCATATCTATTTTTCATGTTACAGATCAAGGAAGGGGTTAGAAATTATCATAAAACTGTAAGAGAAAATAGAACAAGGATGGAGTATATGGTGTATCCAGGATGATCTTGTTGAGAAAGTGACAATTGAGAAATGATCTGAATGTGGTAAAAGAGTGAGCCAGATGTAGTCTGGGAAAAAGAACTTTTGAGACAACAGTAGGAGCAAATTGAAATGATTTAAGGCAATAAGGTGACTTCAATGTTTGAGGAACATTCAAACAACTGGTGTAAGTGTGCAGAGTCACACATGGTGTTCCAGGAGTTTCTATATAAAGTCATACAGAGAAAACAGGCACTAAATGTATAGATGTCCTCAAATGAAATACAAAATAGATGCCAGCTACTCAATCACACCTCAGGGTGACTCCATGTGGGTGGAAATAGAAAAATGTTTCACCAGGTTTTCAATGGTTGATTTGTGTTTGTGTGTGTGTGAGGATCGCGAGAGTTCTCTTCTGAGGTATTATTAGGTAGACTCCAATGAGCAACCTATGTGTTAGTTGTTTCCTACCACCCAGAATAACAGGGTCCTGAAAATAGTTTTTTGTTGTTGCAAAATGTTAAGCAATTGATTGTCCACTAGGTTAAGAATAGACTGAAGAGAATTAACAACAAAAGGGAGTGGGAATCATATGGATAATTTAGGATGCAAGTACAATGATCAAGCAGGAGATAATAGAGCATTGAAGTAGGAAATCAATCCACTCTATGGGTTCAGTATCCCACTTTAGGTGGAGCTGATGCTCTAAATTTAGGATGAATTAAAGATGTGGCTGAAGTTTCTGATGACATTGATAAGGAGGATATAGAAGAATGAAGATGGGTTCCCTGGGTTTTAGTTTGAGAAACTAAAACAATGAACTTTCAATTTATTAAACTAGTGCTGGGTTGGAACAAAAATGTCTTGTGTGATTAAAATCACACTAGGATGAAAAATAGAGGTATTGGCATATGGACTTATATCTCAATACATTGAGGAAGTGAACTGATTTTAGACCTCTGTTCAAGCTCTCCATTCAAAGCTAGAACACTTGGTTCTACCAACCTGACATTCTATGATGACTATCCTCCTGGCTGTGACTGAAGACAACATAGGTTGACAGCATATGTAGTGAAGAAAACAGATAATGCCTGGCTATCAAAAGATACATCACCTGGAACTTGAAGTTAAAACAAGTGGCCATCAAGCAGAAAAGCAACAAGCTGACACAGAATAAGCCCACCAGCCTGTGCGATCATGATCAGGAGGTGTTGCCAGGATCAGGTAACAGGCAACGGAAGACCCTAAACAAGCAAACTATATATGTGTATAAATATATATGTATATATATGTTGTGGATAATAAAGGGGGTCAGAGCAGTGTCCCAAACCCATCTGTAGATAATGGGATGTACATTTCCTCCCACAAAAGCCATAAGGAAGGGATGAGTACACCAGGGCACAGTGAAGCACCAAGGTACACACAGTATTCCTCTGGTTTCTTGAGGTTTCCTCACCCCCCACTATTATAATCCCAATTCTGCCTTTCAGTTCTGGCTACACGGGAGCATGTGCACTGGTACTGACGAGAGCTCAGGACATGCAGAATCCAGGTCAGATATACACATCAGGAACAGAAATGGGAGTAACAATATCAGGAGGTAGGAGAAAATGGGGAGATAAGGGAAGAAGAAACCATGAGGAAGGGAGAAATAGTGTAAGATATAAAAATAATTATATTAAATTAATAATAAAATAATAATACTTCATAATTTATCAAGGGATCATGAGGGTGGTAGGGTGAGAGGGAGGGTTAAAAGGGGAGCTGATACCAAGAGCTCAAATAGAAAGTGAATGTTAAAAAAAATATGATGGCAACATATGTACAAATAGGCTTGATACAATCAATAAATGGGTTGTTATAAGAGCTGTAAGAGTACCCAATAAAATGATTATTAAAAATAAATAAATGTATCTGGGTGGAAAAATTATTTTTTTACAAGCCTGTAATGGTCTCAGAAATTTTAACTACATTATAAATTCAGGCAATTTATCCACATGTCTTCACTTAAAATACCTGTTTCTTTTGTAAGGGATTGATAAGAGAAGAAATAGAAGAAAATTGCACCAATTTGACAAGTTTCTGTGCAAAAACAAAAAGGGAGCTACTCCCCACTCACCTGACAGATGTATTCAAAGGACAAACTGTGGCTTCTTGTTGTTGGGGTGTTGAGCACCATGCAAGCAGGATGTGTGATAGGAGGAGTCCATTCATGGGAGAAAGAGTCTGTTGTCTGCCTCTAAAGGGCTAGGAGTTAAGCCTTATGAACAGCAGTGTAAGCTTGTCTGATATGATGGTGGAAGATGAGGTTCTTGGTGTGAAAAGGACTAAAAGTATGAAGGGGAAGAGCTGCCTCTCCAAAGTAGAGTCAGCTTTTTTTTCCCCATCCTCTTTTTAAATCATTTTTTGAGGGTATTACAACTCTTCTAACATCCCATATGTGTCAGAGAGGGTTCTCTAGGGAAATAAAACCAGGACACTAATAATTCTTTTCATATATTTATATAGAAAGAAGAGTATATAAGATAAGAAAGAAACAGTTAAGTAATCTATAAAGCAATACAAATTGTTCGGTGCAACTGACTTGCGTGAGGCAGCTAGAAAACTGTCAGGCCTTCAAGTCTTGAGGGCCGCTGAGTAGTCCTCTGTAGAGCAATTCAGGCTATCTGGTCACAGGCAGCAAACAGCAGAGCAGGTCGCCAACAGTCAGCTAGATGACAGAGTCCAACAGTCCGCAGCTCAAGAGATGTATGTCCCAGGAGCATGGCGAAGTAGGGCTTGAAGGAACCTCAACTCATAGCTACACAGTCCACGATTAGGTGTCCCACGGGTAGTGTTGCTTGAAGGTCCAGGCACAGGACGAACAAAGCAGCTGTCTGGTCCGAAGATCCGAAAGCAAGAGAGAGAGGGCGGGAATCGCTAAGCCTTTCCTATCTCTGCCCTTCAATTCATCCCATGTATTGATTGGTTGTGCCGTCACAATGGACCCACCAATCCTCTGTGGCCATGTTGGCATAACAAATCTGCCCATCACAACATACATCAAATATATGAAGCTTATTTGTAAATATGCTGCCATCCTCATTTTTGAAACTTTTACTTTCTTCTTTCTTTCCTTTTTTTTCAGATCATTTTGTTGGGACTCATACAACTCTTGTTACAATTCAACATTAATTGTATCTGATATATTAGTACATATGCTCCATCATTCTTTTCTCGACAGTGATTTTCCATTGAGACCTGGGAATGAGCGCCTCCTTTTTTCCCCTGACCCCTGGATGGGGATATGTGGCTTTGTGCCATTCATTCTGATTGGTGTCTCTCTACTCCCCATCTCTCCACCACTTCCCTCCCTTTTGGAATCTCTATTCCAATTCCTGTTCCTGGGTTCCATGTGTTGTGAATTTTATTGCCTATGGGTGATGAGACGGTCTCAAGGAATATGGTTATTGTGTGATTTATAGGTGCTCTACTGCACCGATTGACTCATTCCCTCCCCGTGTCACCTGAAGAATGTTCCATTTTCCACAGATAGGCTTTGGGTTTCTGCTCCAAGCCCCCTCCATTGTCACCAATGTGTGTTTGTTCGCTGCTTCTTTTGAGTCTTCTGATGTGGTTGCCTCCCCCAAGGACAACTCACAATCGCACTATTGGTGTGCTTCTTCCAGGTGACTTGCTGCTTCACTGTTGAATGGCAGGTTGTTTAATTTCAAGCTTTTAAGACTTGAGACACTATATCTTTGAATATCCGGGCACCATTCTCTGTCTTCATCATATCTGCTTATGCAATCATTTTGTATTAATAACATGGATGAGGACGGCTTTCAGGAAATTTATTTTCTAATGTGGCAGTTAGCCAAAATGAGAGAAACACCTATCCATTAATAAATAGCACAGGCCAACACATATTTTTGTGCCTCATCTGTTAAGCTTGTTTCTGGGCATATGTGACCTGCTGATTCCAAATATGGCACCAGTTGTGTCCTATTAGCTTAAGTCTTTGATCTTTTTTCTCCATTTTGATCCATTTTCTTTGATCCATTTTCTCAAGAACATTTGTACGTTTGTTGTCATCATCATTTTCAAAGCATTTTTCTTCTACTGAGTCTTTGGTATCAGCCTCTCATTTCCTCCCTCCCTCATCCTCCTTTGATAATTTACAAATTATTATCTTTTCATGTCTTGAACTGTCCAATGTCTTCCCCCATGCTTTTGTCTGTTGTTCATCACCTTGGGAGGGGGTTATAGATAAGTCACTGTGATCGGTTCCCACTTTTCCCCCCCCCCCACCTTCCTTTTCCCCTCCTGGCATGACCGCTCTCAATATTGGTCCTGAGAAGTTTATCTCTCCTATGTTGCCTGTGTTTCCAGCTCTTATCTGTATCCATGTCCATGCTCTGGTCTAGCCAAATCTGTAAGGTAGAATCTGGGTCATGCTAATGGGGGAAAGGAAGCATTAAAGTCCCAGAAGAAAGGAGTATGCTTCATCATTGCAACACTGCACCCTCACTGGCCTGTATTCGCCCCATGACCCTTTTGTAAGGGTTTGTAAATAATTCTGTCCAATTGCTTACAGATTGCCTTCAGGCTTCCTCTCTGTAATCTCCACCTCATTCATACTATGATTTACATTTTTAGTACTACATTGCATTCACATCTCCCATAGGTGTGCCTTTTCAGCTTTCTTTCTGCTTTTCTCAAGCTATGTTCTTGCATAGCCGTATCTACTTAATAGCAGCTATATATATTAGACGCCCTTCCCCAGACCAAAACGGAAATCCTGCTACCATAGAATTGATTTGAACTCATAGTGAACTTATTGGAGAGAGAACTGCTCCTCTGGGTTTCCAAAACTTTAAAATGTTAAAGGGTGCAGAGTGACTAAATGACTAGAATCACTGATGGTGTGGATGGTAGCTCAATATTTTACCAAAGAGCAACCAGGTTCCATGCACAGCTTCCCTTTGATATCCTGTAATATTTTTCTTACAAATATTTCTTACCTTTCTTGTCTTATCCTATAATTTGTGCACATAAAATATTCTCATATTTAAACTAGGATTATTAATTAAATTATTATAACTTAAAACTGAAAATATCATGTAGCGCCATATCTAATAAACTAGAGCTTATGCAATCTATCCATGTCAATTTTGTGATTCAGTACCCCAAATGAAATCAATAATTAAAAAAATAAAGACACCACAAAAATATTCCTCCATTGAGGTGTATAATCAGAATGTACAATGTGAAAGTTATCAAAAATGAACTGAATTACATAAGTTTGAGAAGGTAGTCACTGATGAATTGAGCTTGACAGGCATTTCTCACTTTTAAGCTTCACTTCTCTCTCTTTCTCTCTCTGTCTCTGTCTCTCTCTCTCTCTCTCTCTCTCTCTCACACACACACACACACACACACACTCAAAGCCCCAGGTATTGTGGAGTTGATCCTGAATACTGTTAATGCTACTTATATTTATACATGTATGAGCTGTATTTTCTATTCTGTTCAAGCCACTCTTAAAAATCCTAGATACAACTCAGAGCATGAATGGATACACCTTAACAAGCAGTTAGAAAATTGCCCAAAGTAGTTAATATCAATTTGCTATGATTTCCAACTTAATATTAGGAACTGTTTTCTTGTGCTCTGCTGGGTCACTGAGAGCAGGCATTGACCAGGGGCTGGACTTAAGGACTCACATCTCATGAACTGACAGTAAACATTGTGACCAGTTTACACTTCAGTGTCTGAAGTACGCCACTCTCAAAAGTAGAAGAAAATTAAGAATTGAAGCACTTACTTTGTTCTTCTTTTTGTATTTGTGTGCATTTGTGCACTTGTCTGTATGCCTTTTAGTTACTCAACTCTTACCCACTGTCATCGATTCATAGTGACCTGATGAGACACGGTAGAACGGCCATTGTCATTTCTGAGACTGTAACTCTTTATGGGGGTCCAATGACTCACCTTTCTCCCAAGCAGAAGCTGGTTGTGAACTGCAGACCTTGTGCCATAAGTGTTCCTCCTTAGTGCTGCAGAAGCAATTTTAATCTTTTTAAAAACTAGTTTCCATAGAATTAACATAGAAATTGCCATATGATATCTATATTAATTATTTTAAGGCACCTTGATGAGTTTGAATTATCTCTATTAAATAGATCAAGAAAAGGAGGCACAGAGAACAAAATGATAACTCATGTAGCATGTGACTGAGGAACAGGGTCTAGAATCAGGTTCTACAACTGTACTACATGTTATCACTCACAATTTGGACGTGGAAGATGCTACTCATATCCTTGTTAAATCTCAGCAGATTTATTCAGAGAGAAAGTAAAAGGTCTCTTGCCTTCCAAAACAGTGAGTGACCAATTTGCAATTTAAGAAAAAGACAGAAATCTTATTTCATATTTTAACTCAGGGAACATTTCTTTTTGTTTGCATTTTTTGGCTTAGAATATAGGATATTTCGAGGCGTCTTTTATTCTATGGGGCAGGCTATACTACAGAAGCAAAGAAGGTAGAAGCACGGGAAGAGTTGTTATTGAAACTTATATATAATGGGATATTAGTACAAAGAAAAGGGAAGAGACTACCTTTGGGGGAAATAGATGTGATATGAATTATGCCAGTTTTATGTACAAGTGCACAGGCTATAAAGGTGATTAGTCCACTATTCACAATGTCTGGGATATGCCGCTATACATGCTGAAGTTGGCTTCTAGCGGACTCATTCCAATCTTCCAATTTGAAAGTCATTATTTCAGCTTAAGTACAAGGTGTATCAGCAGAAGGGATGATTTTTCTATTTTCAACAGAATTATGAAGTCCTGAAGTTGATTCAAGCTCATGCAGTCTTATTAAAAAGCCCTTGACAAAAGATAACACATTTTGAAGCAGTGCTATCCTTGAGTGATTTAAGAATCTTGGTTTAGAGTTTGGGGTCTGCTATTTTTAGCACTTACCTTCTCATGTATCTTTATTGATTCAAAGTGTCATTAGATTTCTGGAGCTGTAAGGAACTTGTCTGCTTGCAACTCAAGGATTTTCTCCTTTGAACAAAATCTTGGAGAGTTCAGTTTCTCATTTTATGGAACTAAGGGAAAATGCTCAACTGAAGTTTAAAGTGCTGAGTTAAGACATTTCCTTGAGGTTTTACTACGTAGACACTACATTCACAGATGACAAACTTTCTAGAGTTTTCAGGGAAATATTTATTTTTAAATCCACTTCACTATGAATTGTTGCAAAAGGAGAATGACAGAGAATGAGTTCCTTTCTATGCATGTTGGGTCCATCGGAAAATGTACTGTAAGTGTGTCCGTAAATAATTTTCTGATATAAAAATAGCAGCACAACACAGTTTAATTAACACGGTTGTCCCATATAAATATCCGTTTATCTCAGGCATATGGCTAAGACTATGGCTATGGAAAGAACCAGACATCAGTCATCAAAGATCAAAAATCATATCACTATGTGCCCACCCTCCAGAAATGATCGCTGAGGACAAAAGGGTACAGAGGCAAACAGAGCAGAGGAAACTGATGGTGCCCAGTCACCAAACGATAAAGCAGCTGGCATCTTAAAGACTTGAAGGTGAACAAGTGGCCATCTAGCGCAGAAGCAGCAAAGCCCACATGTAAGAAGCACACCTACCTGTGTGATCACGAGGGGTTGAAGGGAGCAGATATCAAACATCAAAGAACAGGAATCAAATCGATAAGAATGAGGAGGAGAGCAAGGTGGCGACCCAAAGCCCACTTGTGGGCAATTGGACACCCCCTTACAGGGGAGTCAAGGGAAGGAGACGGGTCAGTTAAGGTGCAGCGAAGTAGCGATTAAGCATAAAACTTTCCTCTAGTTCCTGAAGCCTTCCTCCACTGAACTACCATGGACCCAACTCTACCTTACAAATCCAGCTAGACTGGAGGAGGTACACTGGCAGAGATGGCAACTGGAAACACAGGGAACCCAGGGCGGATGAACCCCTCAGGGCCAGTGGTAGGAGTGGAACTGCTGGATGGGTGCAGGGAAGGTTGGGTGGAGAGAGGGAGCCAACTGCGGGGATCTACAGATTGCCTCCTATCTGGAGGACGGGCATCAGGAGGAGTGGGCAAGGAGAGAGGATGGGCTTTGTAAGATATGACAAAACAATAATAATTTATAAAGTAATGAGGAGTGGGGGGAGGGGGGAACAAGGACAGAAGTGGAAGGAAGAGAAGCTGATATGAAGGACCTGAGTGGAAAAACAGATATTTGGAGAATGTTATCGAAAGCAGGCATGTGAGGTGCTTGGCACGGTGTATGTGACTATGTATTGTGAAAAGTGATGTACAAACCCCCAATAAAATGATTAAAAGAAAAAATACTATGGCTGAATGTCTTTAAAACTTGTTAGAACATCAATTCCAGTAAGAGAAGAGGACATATATGCCAGGCCAGAAGAACCTGATGCGGATTGTACAAATGAGCTGGATATCATCTTTGTCCGTGGCCAAGGGACTCACTGTTTATAATGGTTGCAAACTGCACAAAGAAAAGGGTGTACTGGCTGAGCCCCGGTGGCGTAGTGGCTGTACGCAGAACTGTGGCCCACTGGGTTGGAGATTCAAATTTATCAGCAAGGCTGGACCTCCTACTCCCACCACCAGGGGGCAGTGATGCCCACAAAAAAAAAAAAGAAGAAAAAAAGAAAAGCGTGTACATGAAAAACAAAGATTAGGCACTAGGAAAAGGAGAGGGGGTTGCCTCTCTCCATGCCTGAAGGTCCCCTATAGGAAGGTGGAGGGGAATCAGGGAAACCCTTAGCCAGCCATGAAGACTTACTGGGCATGCGCCAATTCAGGCCAGAACCAGGTGAGCAGTACACTTCAGCAGCCCTAACTAAGCCCTGGTGAACGGACTTCAGCCAATGGGGTCAACCAATCCCTTTGACCACGCCTCCCTGCCAGAGGCCTCAAATACCTTGATGAGAAGACCCCCTGCCTTTCTTCCTCTTCTGCTTTGTCCGTCAGCTCCTGTCCTGTGCCCCCTTGGCCATACCACGGTCTCCCTGTCCACAGGCCACCCCATGTGGGTGCTCAGTCCCATGAGGTTGCCAGTGTTCGGGGACTGTAAAATCTGAGTTTTCTGCCGTCCTTTATAAATACCCGCTTGGATCACAAACCCCGCTTTGGTGTGCATTCTTTCTCATGCAAATGCAAGAACTGAGGCACTTCCTGCCCAAGAAACCTAAATACTCCAAGATAAATTTTGGAATGCTGGTTTGAGAGTTATGACGAAGAATAAAATTTCTGATTTTTATATTGTTGTTACTTGAATGACATTTAATATTTGAACATTGTGTCCTTCTATTCTTCACTCCTGCAACTCGAAAAAAAGATCTTTCTCCAAAAAATCAAGAATGAAGACGAGGAGCTATGAAAACAGAGCTATTTTCACATAGAGACAGGAAATCAAATGGAATATGCAACAAGATTACTTTCATTTATCAATCAAGTACTGAGGATAGAGAGGAGAACAGAGAGGCTAAAAAGGATTAGAAAATGTTTCAATTTTTATGAGAAATGCAATCAGATTCATTAAGATATTCTTCAGCATGTAATAAAATTCACATATTTCTAGTAGAAACAATGAGTTTTCATATATTCGAGTGAAATGTCAATAAATATGAAAGCAGTGTTCAATAACTAAGCAATAAGACTATACAGTCAGAGTTATGCATGCTTGAATAGAAAAAAAAACTTATATATGGCAAAATAACCTAAGATTTGAGTCATTTGAAGGTTCAACTAAAATTCAAATTGAGCAGAAAATAAATAAAGACAAAAGCATTTGCTGGATTGATGGATTAAAATCAGTGACAGTAGAGGACGTAAAATATAGCTAGGAGAAGAATGAATTCAGGGAGTAGAGTAGGTAGCAAATAATGTGTGCTTTCTAAAATGCTTTGTTCAGAAATCAAAGCTGATTAATTCTGTTGAAAAATTACAACTAAATTTATTTATTGTGGTAATGCTAGTGAGTCATAACAAATACTCTCCCAAATATCCATGACTTAGTACATTAAATACTCATTTCTAATATTTCTAACTTACATAAAGTCATCTAAATCTATCTCTGAATTTAGGTGTCTCACTGAACATCGTGCCTTTGGAAATTTAATTTCCTGAATTCTATTTATAGGAAAACTGCTTTTCTATCAGAGTAATGAGCATGAAGCAACTGTATTCTAAACCATTTAGACTTTTGAATAGAAGGTACAGAGGGAAGACAGACAAGCCCCAAACCCACAAAACAAAACAGAAGGAGCATTGTGCAGAGCCAGTCATACAAATATATTGACCTTTCTCAGAAAGACATAGTAGTTTATAAAGCAGTAAGAAGTTAAGTATAAGATTTTATTTCTTACAAAAATGCATCTATGTATGTTACCCTGCTTCTAGCTATGTAGTGGGAAAGAAATATGCTGTGACCACTCAGATGTGCAAATACTGCTGCTTTTGGTTTCAAAGAACCTTCTCTTGCCTTACTCTTTGAACTTTGCAGATGAAAGTTATTCTTAATGATGAATATAGGAAATTTAATATTTTTAAAATAGTTAATTCAAAAATTAATTACAACTGCAACTGCTTTGATAGAAATAGTTTCTTTATTATAGTAAAACAACACCTGACAGAGTGTGTTATTCTGGGTACTATAGAAACAAATTCTTAGACACTTATATGTATATAAGAGCTTTGTATACAAGAGCAATTGAATGCTGAGAAAATATCCCAGCCCAGTCCAGACCAAGTCCTTAAGCCCAATATTAGCCCATATGTCTGATACCAATCTATAATCCCCTCTTCAGACTCATGAAACACATGCAATGATGCTGAATTCAGGAAGGCCAGTGGGTAGGAAACCTTGTGGATCCAGTGGGATTATAAGCATCTCAGCACTAACAGGAGTCTCCTTATAGGTCCTTTCACTCCAGGACTCTAGGATAACTCCACAGGTTTTATCCTTAGGAATGTCTCACTGGGAATCAGAATGTGCCCCACCTCCAATGAGCTATTATCTCCTTTGTCCCTCTTGATTGACAGGTTAAATGCCACTTCTTCACTCTTAAATAGCAAATTGACAACAGACTGTGTTACTACCACACAGAGTGAACAATTCAGCTGATAATATTTTCTCTAATTGAATGAGAAGAGATCATCAGAAGAAACATTTGGTCTTCTCTAAAAGACAGTGATATGAATTTGATAAGTTATCTCAGGGCAGCATTTACATATGTAATTATTCAGTCTACTCAAACTTTTTTTCTTTTTATCATCCAGAAAGACATCATGATGATATGCTGTGTCTTTGAATTTATGCTGATGACTTGGTATAGAAAGATACTGGTACTTTGTAAAATTTGAGATATGTGAAATTAAGGGATATAAAACTATGAAAAGTTAATTCCTTTTGTACATTCTTGCTTCAAAAATGGGAAATGAAAAATACTTATTAGAACTAATTGAACTTTGGGGGTCTAATTCTGTTCTGCCAAATCTTTGTGTGTGTGTGGCATCACTGCCCTGGTGGGAGTAGGAAGCCCAACCTTGCTCCTGGAGAGCTGCTGCTGGATTTAAACCATCAGCCCTGTGGGCCACAGTCCTGCACAGAACCACTATGCCACCAAGGCTCAGCCTCTGCCAAACCTTTTAAGCAAGCCATAAGACTATCATATTTGAAAGTATCATCAGTAATGAAAACCAGTTTAGCCTTCAGAATTATAATCCTACCCTGAGGCTGCCTTCCTTGAAAAATAATGGAAAAATGTATCTATCCAGGGGCAAGAACTTGATTTAGATCACCTTCTTATAAACTTAGTAACTTATTTAAATGCACAGAAATATTAAACCAAGCTTTTTTTAAAATCACATGCAAGTAAAATTTTGTGAAGGATAATTCATCAAACAGTCCACCAGTACATTCACAGCAAGCTACCACAAATGCAAATTTAATGAAAGGCACAAGAGTTATCCTTGCCAGCATCAAATGGATCATGGCTTAAATCAGAAAATACCACAAAAACACGTTTTCTTGTGTTTATTGACTGTTATAAGGCATTCAACTATGTAGATTGAGAAAAAAAAAACAAACCTATAGTACCACTGTAAAGAATGGGTGTTCCTGTACCCTTGATCCTGCTCATGCAGAAACTGTGCCTAGAACAAGAGGTGGTCATTTGAATAGAACAAAGGCTTATTTCATGGTTTAAAATAATGAAAGGTATATCCAGAAGTTTCATATTTCATTTTACTTACATAATTTGCATACTAATCAAATAATTTGAAAAACTGGGCTATGTGAAAAGGAATGCAACATCAGGATTAGAGGAAGCCTTATTAAGACCCTGAAAAATGCAGATGACACAAGCTTTCTTGCTGAAAGTCAAAGAGGAACAAATCTCAGTTGCCAAGGATTCTACTTTTCTTAGAAGCATAATCAATGCTCAGGAAAGCAGAAGTCCATTTGTCAAACTTCATCTTGAGAGAAGATAATCTGCTGCACGTCTTCCTTAAAATGTTAAAGAAAAAGGAAGTAGCTTTGGGGAACCAGTTGGGGAACCGGATCCAACTCATGCTGTTTTCAATGGCAGCATGCCTGTTGTATTGTCTGTTTTTGTTATGTGCTCATTTTGGTGTTGTTGGCATCTGCATGGAGACATGGGACACGCATTGGACAGACAAAAGACAAACAGATGCTGCTGAGCTAGGGTGTTGTTGGAGAACATTAAAGTAACACGGACTCCCAGAACACACAAATCTCTCTCCAATGCAGTACAGCCAGAATGCCCAGTAGGAACAAAAGATGGCAAGATTTTGTCCCACGTACTTTGCACTTGTTTTCAGGAGACACTAGTCTCTGAACAAGTACAGCATACCCAGTGGAAGGTTCGTGAAAGAAACCCAAACTAAGGCTCTTCAATGTGATGAATTAGCACAGCGATGGCCAAGTGAGCTCAATGTAACAATGGGGAGGAGAGCACAGGGCTGCACTGCTGCTTTCTGTTTTCCCTTGGGTCATTGTGAGAATAGCATGGAACAGCAACGTGAGACATCCCAAAGGTGTTTTGGAGGTTCTGCAGTCTAGATACTAGATTGCTAACTGCAAGGTTGCTGTTTCAGACCCAACTGCTCCCTGGGAAATGTGAGGCTTTCTATTCCTACACTCTCAGAAACCATGTGTCGCATGAGTAAGCTCAATAACAGTGAGACTGCAATTTTGCATGAGTCTGAATCCATTCATTGAAGTGGGTTTGAACTTGCTTTTGATAATTAGACCCTCCTGAAGTTTAGTTACACAAATATTATATGTAAAACGGTACCAATTCATCTTAATGTTTTTAGATGCAAACAAAAAGATTGGAGAAGCAAGTCCATCGAGGCGCTAGGGGGACAAAAAGCCTGTAGATCGAAGTTTTTTTTAAAAAAATCAACTTCTGATAACCTTATGGAGCTGTGTACTATTTTTTTATGACAAAAGGAATTCATCTCTGAACATTTCCCGATCAAATCATGGGTCTAGCTGGCACTTCTGGAAAGTTCTGTCTAATATACAAGGAACAATTGTATACTAACACTTTCACAAATTGGGGGGGAGCCGAGAAAGATAAAGCATTTCTACCTCATTTTGTAAGAATAGAAATGCCAGTACCAACACCTGTCAAGAATGTCCACAGTATTGCATTGGTCGTGAGAGTGAAGGTGGAGGCAAGGTGCATCTAGTGTACTTGTGTTATCCTTGTGTGACATTGATGGTATTCATTTTGATTGTTTTCTTACATTTCAGCAATCTTTTAAAAAACCTGCCTCTTCAGTTTATATGCAATTTTTTATTTAAAATTTAACAGTAAAATAATATTTGAGATCTGTTTATTACACTAATGTGATGTGAGACTCCATTATGTTTAAAAATATGAATTAGTATAGTATTGTGCATAAGACATCACATTAAATATCCAAGAAACATTTTAATTTTAAATTTTTGAATAGATTAAGCCACACTGTAGTCTTTTTTACTTTTTCCTGTAATTCCCGAAGGTAAGGATTTATCCAAGTTTGCATTTTTCCATGTATGCATTCAACATAATTCTATGGTTATTGTTTTTGCTATTGATTTTGCTGTTTGTTTCTTTGGACTCATTCTATCATGTGTGCATGGGTCCATTAAATTGTCAATTCCATTTGCAAACTGTGTAACAGATATTTCCTTACATTCCTTAAGCACAAAAGTCTCCTACCCCCTTCTCTCTGTCTCTCTGTGTGCATATGTATGTGTTTTTGTAGCACATCTTTAGTGTAAGATATGATGGAGCAATAATAATTTATAAAATATTGAGGGCTGGTGGGTGAGGGGCATGCAAGGATGAAGAGGAAGGGATGAGAAGCTGATATCAAGGGCTGATGTGGCAAAGCAGATATTTGCAAAATGATAATGGCATGTATGCTATAATATTTGTTCCTAATTGTGGAGCCCCAAATCATATAGAGTTGGTGGATTAGGATCTTCTTTGGGGTTCCAGGACATCCCCACATATTCAAAGCTTTCTAAAGACATCTTTTTCTCCAACTCTCTCTTTTACATTGATGGACTAGGCTCTTATTTGTTTCAACTTCTGTTGCCAACTGCAGAGGTTTTGCAATAAAATATTTGTTGCTTTGTTTTCTCACAACAATACACTGAAGATGAAACATTTGACACCATATAAACTCTGATTTACAGAAAATCAAGGCAGTGAATAGGAAAAGAAGCTGTGAGACAAACAATCTGGGATCGTAAAGGCTTGAAGGTGAAAGTGGCCATCTAGCCCAGAACCCACATGGAAGAAGCACACTAGCCTGTGTGATCACAAAAGGTCAAAGAGAGCTGATATCAAGCATCAAAGGACAAGAATCATATCACTAGGAATGAGGGGCAGAGCAGGGTAGGGACCCAAGGCCCACTTGTGGACAATCGGACACCTACCAGGGAGTCCTGGGGAGGAGACAGGCCGGTGAAGTTGCAGTGAGATAGCTATGAATCATAAAACTTTTCTCCAGTTCCTGAAGGCTTCCTCCCACAACTATGATGGTCCCACTTCTACCTTACGTATCCAACTGGACTAGAGGAGGTACACTATAGAGATGGGAGCTGGATATACAGGGAATCCAGGACAGATGAACCTTGGGACCAGCAACACGAGAGGAGCTACTGGATGGGTGGAGGGAAGGTGGGTAGAGAGGGGGAGCCAGCTACAAGGATCTACACATAACCTCCTATCTGGGAGGACAGACATTGGAGGAGTGGTCGAGGGGAGACATTGGCAGTGTAAGGTATGATGGAACAATAATAATTTATAAAATATTGAGGGCTGGTGGGTGAGGGGCATGCAAGTATGAAGGGGAAAGGATGAGAAGCTGTTATCAAGGGCTTATGTGGAAAAGCAGATATTTGGAAAATGATAATGACAGTAGGCATGTGAAGGTTCTTGACATGATATATGTATTTATGTATTATGGAAAACAGTGTATGAGCCTGCAATAAAATGATTAAACTATGTATTGGTAAAAGTCTGGACCAGGACATTTCAGAGCCTAGCAATATCTGCTCAGTAGGTCTTCATGAGTGTAGGAACAAAAGGCTGATGGTTTTTAAGACTCCTCCATCAGGAGATGGGGATGAGGATAGGGAAGAGACCTTTGTAGTGCAGTGGTTAAGGGACTGGCTACTCCCTAGAGCCCCGTGGTTCAAAAGTACCAGTTATTTCACGGAGGAAAAAAAAATGTTGGGCAATCTGCTCTAGTCCATCCCACAGCCTAGAAATTGCTGAGCTGAAAACGACTGGAGGATGTGCAGCATCAGCACAGCAGGTGTACAGTACACTGTGCTTAGCAGTGAATTGGCTTGAATAAACCCTCTACAGATTGCCACAGGCCTTTGATTAGTAATCAGCTTAATGAAAATTTTGATTAGACAAATTTTATCAATTGTCTCATTGCTTTTAGAAAGCAATGGGTTTTGGAAGACATCTACACAGCCACCCACAAAGTGTATCTCACTATATCTATTATTAAATGCATTTCAGTAACAATACAACATCGAAAATCTGCTTTCAAATGCATAGCTTTATTACAAAAATCTGAACTTTTAGAATTACCTGCAATTAGCCCTGTTTATGTATTTTACAATGAAGTGTGATTACTCTGAATTATTCATAAATAAAATTAAATAAGGATGCAGTTAAATTTGCTAAACACCTATATTTACCTACCTCTCCTTGACTTATTTATTTCTTGCTAACGATAGTAATTTATTTCAATATTTATAACATATAATAATTTGAACCTCTCAAGAATTGTTAAACTTCTGGCCGTCATAAGTTTTTTCTATTTTCTTAAATTCTACATTCTAATTAAGAATTTATTTAACATTTTTAGGACATTTTACATATAATCACAAGCCATACATCCATTAGATCAAGCATAGTTGTACAATTGGGGCAATCATTATTTTCAATACATTTTCTTTCTTCTTAAGCTCCTTGATAGTAGCTCCTTTTTAGACCCTTAATTTATTATATTATTATTATTTAGTTTCTCCCCATAACTTACACCCTCCAATGTATCCATTCATTAAAAATACTGGTGTTCGCTCCACTGGAGTGGGGTTACACAGTCATCGTTGCTATCAGTTCTTCCTTGTTCCTTACCCCCCAGCTTCTTCCCGTACCCTCAGGGATTTGTCTCTCCCATTACTGTTTCTGCAGAGTTTATCCAGCTTGGATTTCATACATTATTAAGATCTTAATTGTACCAATGAGAATACACAAGCCTAAGGCCTTAGTAATGGGAGGAGGATTTTTTAAAGAACTAGAATATAGATATATGTTTCATCAGAGCTCTACTGCATCCTAGATACAGTTGCTGCTCAGGGAGGGACTGTCCAATTGTCTTACAGGTGAGTTTTGGGTCTCCACTTTGTCTCTGCTCCTTCACATCAATTTGTTTTTTGCTTTTTATAGTAG
>PVJH01015534.1:0-53218 GCA_004026705.1 Nesogale talazaci
CCCCCCCCCCCCCAACATACTCCATGTGCCCTGCAAGAGAACCTCAGGCGGGGATCTTTCCTTTGATCCCGCAGGCTTCCTCATGCAGTCAGTCTTCCCCTGCCTCAGAAGGAATCCCAGACTGCCCCCTCTGCCTCTCCCCTCCACCTCCCCCTCTTTCCCCCACAGCACTGTGTGAGACAACAGGGCTTCTCATAATGCCACCTGAGGATCCTGTCGGAACCCTCCCAAACAGCCATGGGTAATGGTGGTTTCTCAGGGAAGTTTTCTACTGTCGTCTTTGATTTCAATGATGGGCTTGACAATGTATACATTTGGACCTACTGTGTGGAGCCGGTGGTGGAGAGGCGTGAGTGTTGGGCCGAACACCCCATAAAATAGGGAATTCTCACCCTCCAGCTGCTCCAAGGAGACAGGTGAGGCTGTCTGCTCCTTTCACAGTGCACAGGGCTAGAAGTCGTAAGCCGGAACCGTGCCCCTGGACCAGGTAGAATTACTGTAAGTCAGAAGGAACTCAATGACAGTAGGTAGTATGGGACCTTCTACCAAGGTCCACCTCCAGGCAAGGAGAAAATGTGTCAATGACATCATATCGACAGTGAGAGGGCAAACGGCATGCTCTCAAGGCAGGCTGTAAAAACAATGATTTTTACAGGAAAAAAATCATTGAAATGATTCATTACATAGTGCATGGCGGAATATGCGAAATCAGAAGACCTTGTGCCAAGGTCATGCTGCAACAAAACAACATTATTTATTGCCTTAAGTTAAATAATGTTGTTAATTTTAATTTGATAAACTTTGTAGTTTTCTGTGTCTTCTTGGGGACTTTATCTCACAGATGGTCATAAGTAATAGATGAAAGGATATTCAATTGAGCTCTATATTTTAATTTTAAATATAATTTGAATGTGGACACTAGAGAATGTGGACTTAAAAAATGCTTTTTTAAGGAGACCATATTGCATCCTGTCTGAATAGCACTCACAGTGCACTCTGGCTTGAATAACACTCATCTCAAACATGTAATATGATCTTCTTACTCTATCATGTCAAAATACCAACCTGTCTTATTCTCATAATAAAGTTCTGTCTCTTTACATTTGTTTCTGCCTGTCTCTCTTCCTCATCCTTTTCTTCCCTCTCATATTCTAAATGCCACCTGTGTCAGATGTCCTCAAATGTACCAGATATCTTTGAACCTTATCACATCATATTATACTTGGAGGATGAAAATAATAGCATTGACTACATGCTAGCTGTGTACCAGGCACGACGAATAATCACTTCATATAAAATGATACATTTGGTCTCACCTCCTGTGAGGTACTACTAGGCACAACGTTGTTCACAAACTTGTTCAAAATCAAGCTATCTAGATAAAAGCTTTCAGACAAGGGCTGAGCCTCGCTGGCATAAGTGGTTGAGTGCAGGACTGCAGCCCACGGGCTTGGCAGTTCAAATCCAGTGGCGGCTCTCAGGAGTGGCCCTGGGTAGCTCCCACAACCACCAGAGGCAGTGACGCCCACCAAAAAAAAAAAAAAAACAGCTTTCAGACAAGAAATTTCTTGTCTAATTTTCCACTTCTCCACTCATCACTGCATCTGGCATATGGTAGACATCAGTAATAACGGTTTAAATAATAAAGATTTTAAAGAAGAGAAACCTGAGACAAGGGGACTTGAGATATTTTTAAGATCACACAGTCAGTAGCCAATGAAAATCCCAACCTCTGAACTTGTGATATTCAAGCTATACTTTTCTAATGATACAATATATTTTCTGAGCCCTAGTGGTGTAGTGGGTCCACGTGGAGCTGCGACTCGAAAGGTCAGAAGTTTGAAACCACCAGCTGCTGTGCAGGAGAAAAACCAAGCTCTCTGCTCCTGTCAACAGTTGCAGACGCAGATCCTCACAGGGGCATTTCTACCCTGTGCTATCGGGTCCCTGTGGATCAGCATCCACTCCACGACAGTGGGCTTTTTTTTCTGTTGGGTTTTTCATGCCTCTAGTGTCAGAGTGGTTACACCGTGAGCTGCTAGCTGCAAAGTCCCCAGTTCAAAACTACCAGCTGCTTTTCAGAAGAAAGGTCAGACTTTCTGCCCCCGCAGAGAGTTACTGTCTCTTGGAAACCTGCCAGGGCAGTTCTAGCCTGTCCTATAGGGTTCCACTGGGTCAATGTTGACCCAGCGGCCCTGAGAGGCCTCCTTATTGCACATGGTCTCTCACGACGGTTTCCAGAGTACCCTTCCATCCTGCAGCTCCAAAGAGCATATCTGGTGATGAAGTGAGAGACAGGCCCAAACGCTATTCATCCTGTGCATCCTGTTATGTAAGGCAAGAACACTACAGAGGCACGATTGAGACAAAAGGAAAGCAAATTCAAGGGGACAGTGAAGAAAGACCTGGTAATCTGGTTCCAGCCAAGAAAACTCAGAGGCGCTTAGTCATCCTGCTTAGTGTTGCATACTGCAGGGGTCACTGTGACCGTGAAAGGGCTCTGCAAAAGTGGGGGGGGGGGGGGGGGGGGGGAAAGGAGTGTTTCACAAATGCACTTTTATATCATCTCATTTCATCTTCATAACCAGCTGAGAGGTGGACTCTGCCATCTCATATATTATCTCCATGGAATCACGCCTCTCTGGTGAGGTACCCTGGGAGGAAAGGCAGGGGACACCTGATTTATTCCTGGGGTCTATCATATGCCTGTAGAACTGCACAATTTAGCCCCCCAAATCATTTTTGGTCAAAATCAAGTGTTTCACCACCCCACCCCCTATTTTGCCTAAAAATATTATTTAGGTGATGAAGTTTATATACCAAACTAGTTTTTGTTGGCACTGTGAATTTGTCAGTTCTGTTTTTTCCCCAAATAAATAAGTCATTGTTAAAACTAAAAATCAGATAGGAGAATGAAAATAGGATCAGGATACTAGATTCTAGACCTCACTCTAAAGCTAATTGCTTATCTTTTGGGGAATTGGTTTTTTAGGGAATTGGTCACATGGATAGCTTTTGATTATTCAACTTTTATAATCACTAATTGATTAGATAGTTGACACATTAATGCCAGACATGGTGGGGTGCCAGTCTCCACAACCAAGTGGATCCCAAGGGTCAATTTTGTAATTGAAGGGTAAATTAAAGGAACATCAGATAAGGCATGTCAGGGTTCACATCTTTCATGGAGACAGGAGCCAGAGAGAGAGGAGGGGGAGGACTGGGGAGTGAGCCAACGTATTCTCTGACAGGTTTATATAGTCTTGGGCTAGCAAGCCCCAGTAAGCACATATGTAACAGGAAGGGAGGTACTAGAGCAGTGATTCTCAACCTGTGGGTTGCAACTCCTTTGGGGGTCGAACGACCCTTATATAGGGGTCACCTACGACCATTGGAAACACATACATATTTCATAATATGTAATTGCTTATTGTTTTGTGATTAGTCACTCTGGTTTGATTATGTTTAAGTACGTTCCATTTGTAACAACGAAAATACTTCCTGCATAACAGAGATTTACATTGCAATTCATAACAGTAGCAAGATTCCAGTTATGAAGTAGCAATGAAAATAACTTTCTGGTTGGGGATGACCACAGCATGAGGAACTGTATTAAAGGGTCGCGGCATTGGAGGACTGAGAACCACTGTATGAGAGGCCTATGTGTCATAGAAAGGGGAGGTTCTAGGGGCATGCAGCGACAGGAAGACACATGTGTAGCAAGGTGGGTGGGTCTGGAGGTAAGGTGGCCGCAGAACCTTGGACATTCTTGGGCTCTTCTCCAGGGAAATGATCTAAGATCCTTATCAGAAGGGTGGGGCAGACAATAAGGCCTGATTGTGCTTGGGGGCAGATAGACTCTGGATCCCCTAGAGATCAGGGGCATGCATGATAGGAACGCCTTTAAGTTGGCGTGGGTACGGGGGAACACTGTGGAGAATAACTTTGTGTTAGGAGAATGTGACTGAGATTCATTTCCAACTCACCAAGGTGAAGGCCTTCCTCCACCACAGTCTGCCTCCCACACTTCTTCAATATGAGCACAGAGAATTTGTTCACATACGCTTTCTTCCCAGGTCTTAGTTTCCATTCCCAGTAGATATGAGCAATCGGCTTTCCACAGTAGATTTGAGCACTGTATAGCATTGAGCAAACCATCTAGCTTCTCTTGGCTCTACTTGCTTCATTTGTAAAAGTGGGGATCCCTCAAGGGGCTATAAATACATGAACCTCTGCTTGCTCAGTCTGTCCAATCTGTAGTGACTAGTGTTCAGACTATGCCTCCAGAGTTCCCTTTGAATCTACCCCCAAATAATGCTTTTATGACTCAGTGTCATTCCAGGTAGGTTCTTGTGGTAGTTGAGATTCCAAATTATCAAATAGAGTTGGGTACTTGTCTTATGCAAGACTATAAACTAAAGAGAGAAAGGGAAGTGACAGCAAATTTGGCCTCGATGAATTGGGCAAATTTCTCTCAATGCCCTGGACCTCAAGTTTCCCAGATATCTATTAGATGGTAGGCCTGAGTACCACTCTTTTGGGCCTGCAAGTTTGCTGGTGAACTATAGCAAAAGAAAGAAATTCAGTCCAACCATGTGTTCCACGAGTTCAAAGCCAAAGTCACTACCATTGAGCGGTTTCCAAGGCTGTTAAACTCTGTGTTAATAGAAAGCCTCGTCTTTCTCCCACAGAGCAGCTGGTGTTTTCAAACTGCTGATGTGTGGCTTAGCAACCAATTCATAACCATGATGCCCCTCGGCATCCTGGATATGTCCCATAAAGAAATAAGCTATGCTGGCTTAGGGACCAGAGTTTCCCTATATCTGCAGAAGAAAACCATGGAACTGTGTGAATGGCAAAACTCATGGAACACTTCCTCCAAGGCCTCTCTTTTGTGTCTTGTGTCATTGATTCTAATCTTTTTCCCAGGTCTCAGTTGCTAGAGTCTGAAGCATGATGCATATGATATTTGGTTCATTTCTGGTTCATTCAGAGCAGAGACGGTGTGTTTTCCCTCTTTCTGTGTCCTTGCAACGAGGAATAAAATAGATGTGAATTATCCTTCTGTTGGATTAATGGATTCATTCATCTCCAGCAGCAGTGTGCTTCAGGGTGCAGGGCAAGAGAGAGCATCAGGGTCAGAAGGCCCATGTACTGCGACTTCCGAGCCATGTGACTATTGGAAAAACAAAGTAACCTCTCAGCCTCAGAAAGACACCTCCTGTCCCCACCCTCCCAGGTGGCTGTGCTGACAATAAACACATAGGGGATGTGGATGAAAGCCAGGAGGTACAAGGCAAATAGAGCAAACAGATTCAGTGTATACCCTCGTCACAACTACAACACATGAAAAAAAATGAGCCACGACCCAAGATTAGAGGAATGCACACTAAATCCATGGGTGATTTTTCATGTCAATGGGCTCTCTATTTCCAGTATATCTCCCCTTCAAATGTTCTGAATTGTGAGTCTCATGCTTTACATGGAGATCTCAAACAGGGTAGTTTATTATGATTGCTGGCTAAGTCTGCTTGATTTCCTTAGAAAGTTATCTTTCCTTTTCCTTCCTACTCCCAAAGTCAGTGTCCTGGCGCAGGTCCCATCCAGGTCACAATGTCCCTATCAGTGGGGCACACAAAGCAGATGCCATTTCTGTCACAGTCAGAAGCCTGTTCTCACAGAGAACCAGTTCCTCTGTGTGGAATTCATCCCCTCACGGTGTGACCACCCGCTCTTCCCAACCGTACCCCCCACCCAAAGCTTGTCTCTCTAGCTCACCGGTCTTCTACCCTAGTTCATCGTCCTCAGCAGAGGAGAGTCCACTGGCCAGAGCCAGCATATGGCATTCTCACAAAGCCTGAGCCACTTTCAAAAATTGAGATTTCACATATAAATCCAATGTCTACTTCTTTCATGGAAAATTAAAAAATTTTCTCAGTCCCTCGAGGTACAACTTGGTAGGAATGAATGTAGATGAATCCTCTAAGTCCCACACACTAGGACCCCTGCTGGCCAACACAGTGCTCTGGCCAAAAAAAGTAGAGAGAGGCATTCCTTCCCTGTGGCAGACACAGACTTGGGCACCCAGAGTGCACAGCTTGGCAGAGTGAGCAAGTGAGATTTGGCACAGCTTGGCAGAGTGAGATTTCCATCCTCATTCACCACCTTGGCTGAGTTCCCCCAGTGCAGGGCCTGGCTGATATCGCCAGAGGCACGTGCTCACCCCACTAGGGCACTTAGATACCTGGCCTCTCTAGGCATGTCTATCTAAAATGTTCAGAATCACAAGGTAGACTCCAACTCTGCTAACCTGTGGTGCTCTCACCTCTTCCCTCCGCTTTGTCTCCAGGCTGGCTGGCTTCCCTCCATCATTACGCATGCCAATAGTGCAGAATGCTAAGTGTCTCTTCCTTTGCATGCAGATTGAGAGAGTGCCTTCCCCAAGCCCTCAAACCTGGTCCCTGACCACTGGTTCGAATGAATCTTTTCTGTGTTCGTCCCTTTGAGCCATCAGAAGGCTGAGTAGGGTATGCTCAGACTCGGGTTATCTGAACCCTTCTCAGTGGCGTGGCGGCAAACTGGATAATGCTTCTCAATAGAGGTGTTGTTAACCTTTTGGTCAGGACAGCTTTTGGCTGGTCCCACTGTGCATCTCTTCCAGTACATTTAATATATTGGCCTGAACATCCTATGCCAGACCTGAACGGCAGTCATTGCCATGGCCAAATACATTCCTTCTGCTAGTTGAATCCTAATTCTCCAGTCTTTGGAACCCTGGCCAGACTGCATCACCTCATACACAATAGAGGAGTGGGCCTTTAAAAACAAAAGTCTTGCCTATCGGGAAGATGAAAGACTGGGAATGGATTGGGGGAGGGCAAGCCACATGACATCTTCCTTTCATCAAGAAAGATGAAAAAGAAGAAAAAATATCACTACTCACAGTTGAACCTGTGCTTCCCCTTCAGATGTGCTCCTGGTTATTATGGGAACCCCTTACTGATTGGAAGCACCTGTAAGAAATGTGACTGCAGTGGAAATTCAGATCCCAACCTGATTTTTGAAGACTGTGATGAAGTCACCGGCCAGTGCAGGAATTGCCTACGCAACACCACCGGATTCAAGTGTGACCGCTGTGCCCCTGGCTACTATGGGGATGCCCGGATAGCCAAGAACTGTGCAGGTACAATACCTAACACCTCATCCCCCAGCCTGGACAGCATGAATATGATTGTGCAGGCTGGGCATCAAAACTGAATACAGGTCAAAACCCACTGTGGAGAAATATTGCTAGTGCCAGCTTGTTACTTTTCCAGGACAGCATGTATAATGTTCTCAGGAGTGTGCATCCCAAATTCCTAGGAGGACTGCTTGTTTATGATGGTGACTGGGGTCCAAATGAGCATTGACCTGCTCATTGTATCTTTTCCATCATTTTCTAAGCTTCAGACTGTCAGGAGTTACCCATCAATCACCAGGGAACTGAATGGAATCAGTCTGAATGCTTTCTTCATTTGCAACCTAAGTTCTTTCTCCCCATTAAACTTGATGAAAGTGACATTTTAGTGAAGTGGATTAGAAGATCAATGGTATAGTTTATCATGCTTTACTGCCCCTACCCCTACCTACACCCTACTCGACAGGCCCCACCCCTTGCCACCAACACTCCTTCCATTGTCAGAGTAAATGTTTCAGAAAGCGTATAGAAATGTCTTGGTTAGGCGTGAACTGAAATGTCCGTTTTTCATTCGTGATTTCGATAATGTACTTGCCACTCTAGGTGGAGCTTTTCAAACAAGACGTGAAAGTACTTCCCTCTAGCTGGACAGAAACATTGTTCTTATAGCTGACTGTTCTGTAAGAAAGAAAGGGAAGAAAATGATGTCTTGCCCTTTCGGCATGCTTCTCTATGAAGTCTGCTCGTGGAAACAGTCCCAGCTAAAAGGATACTGAGTCAGGAGTCCAGCACCGAGGAGGCGGAGGCACGCCTGGCCTGCCAAAGATGCACTCCCTCAAGGTGGCTCTGCACGATTGTTTATGCAAATGGCAGCGGGAAGAGAAGAGGCTGCCTCCAGCGAGCCAGAGACAGGGAGAGGAAGCAAGGGAGTTGGCAAAAGCAAGACTTGAGGCCCCACAGGGCTGCAGCCTCTGATTCCCCCGTGATCACAGTCAGGGGTGTGCATAACCTTGCTCTCAGACAGAGCCGCCTGTGAGCTCAACTAGGGTAGACAGAATTAGATCATAAGGTTAAACTTCATCATTCGCTCTCCCATTTGACCCATCTTAAATTTGTTCTAGTTTTTAATATTTCCTGGTTTTTTCCTCAACTGAGGTTTTTTTCCCTCTGGTTTACTTTAATATTGTTGTTGGAAATATATCTGTTTTTGGTTCTTTTTGTGTGTTTTCTAGTATATAAAGCCCAGGACAGGACAGTAACTGGGATAAAGACACATTGGGGATACGGGACAGGGGTGAGGGAAGTTTGGAGGGAAATGGAGAGCCAATAATGAAGACGAGGAGGAAGAAAATGTTGTAGAACTGATTGTCATGTTATGTATACAACTCTTTTTAATACCACTGAGCTATGGAAGTGTAGCATACACTAATTATATCTCCATAAAACTAGTAAAGCAGCTGTGCCCTGGTGGTGTAGTGGTTGTGTGCGGGACTGGGGACCACAGGGTTGACAGTTCAAATCCAGCAGCAGCTCTCCAGGAGCAAGGCTGGACTTCCTACTCCCACCAGGGGGCAGTGATGCAGGGGGAAAAAATAGTAAAGAAAACAAAACACCAAGGTTCTAAATATGGACACTTGGTCTCTCAGAGCACTCGCTCGACCTATGCTGAAACTCAAAGTCTGCAGACCCTTCTTAGAAGAGCCTCTTCTGCTAGAACTCTTAGAGCCCCAACAAAGAGCACCGGAGGAATAAAGACACACAAAAAAATGTCAAATCCATGCACAGACCTCTGACCTGGAATGGTAGCCATTTCCAGAAATCACCTTCTAACCCAACAGCAGTCAGGCCCATAACCTCAACAGTGACACTCAGCGGGAATGTGTTCTTCAGTTCAGCGCTAGCACATGCGGAGGAGGAGAGCATTTGCCTGGAAGCAGAGACGAGAAGGCAGGGCCAGGTAGAGGAAGCGGGAACCCGGCATGGAAATGAGGCGTGTGCAGACACATCATGGGGCAGGAAGCTGTCACGGAGCAGCTCTTAAGGATGGACTATCAGCGGGAGCCTCCTTTGCTCTGTCAAGGTTCACCTAGAGCCCCGTGATTTTTCTTTTTTAAAAAAAGTGACAACTTGATCAATGTAAAAGAACACCTAAGTTCTTTTTCTAAGAGAATCTGTGTACACAATATATTTTAGATCAGAACAAGTATGAGAGGAATTCTTAGTAAATTTCTTTAGAATGTCAAAAAAAGGCTTTGAGGGGGAAAGACGTGGGCTTCCTATTTCCCCAAGGCTCTTCAGTCTGGAAACTCACAGGGACATTTCTACTCGGTCCTATTGCCTCATTGGCTGGAAGTTGAGCATGGAAGTGACATGGTATTTCCCTATGGTTTTCATTTGCATCTCTCCAATGGTTAATGGTGCTGGACACTTCTTCATGTATTTGGTGACCATTTGGATATCCTTTTTAGTAAAATATCTATTAAAAAATGTCCAAAAAAAGTGCTGAAGCATGATCTTGCTGAATGGTCTGATAAATCTGGATTTTATGGAACACTAAACATCTGGAAAGCAATCAATAATAGGTTCCCCACAAAGCTCATTTTTGGCAGTTTTTCTGTAAAGACAAGAAGAGAGGGCAGGGTGGAAATAGCACAATTCTCATCCTGTGTGGTTACCGGACAGCTTGTTGCTGCTGTTGATTGGCATTCAGTCAGCCTCTGACTCACGGTGACCCTGGGCACAACTGACTCATCGGCTGATTTGGGAAGCAGATTGCCAGGCCTTTCTTCCTGGTCTGTCACAGTCTGGAAGCGCTGCTGAAGCACATCCCTCATCCTAGCAATAGGCAAGGTCCTGCTGGCAGAAGAGGTATGCATGAGGTGCCTTTGCCTGGAATTAGACCCACATGAAAGGGGAACGACTGAACCAAGGCCCCTTACAGGGAGCTTAGGAATCCCTTTTTGACTATTATGAAGTAATGTCTACTCAGAAATTCCACAGAAAAATGAACAGTCTAATGAGGTTTGCTTTATGTTTTTCCGAAAGGCATTATGGAAAACAATCCCTCTTCGGTCTTCTAAATTCATGTAACTTACTTCCTAGTGCTTTCCCCCCAGGATTCCTCACCAATCCATGGATTTCCCAGCTCTCCCCATAAAGATGCAGAGACTTGGTGTCTCTTTTGTCCCAAATCAAATGCTCCAAGAAGACCCAAGCATTGCTCTAGACCTCCTCCCTCTCTCCAATCCGGACAGCTCCTCCTTTGGCCCTGGCAGTGACCACCCCTGGGCTGGAGAATCAGCCAGTGAGGAAGGCCAGGCTTTCAGTGGTCACTGGTAAAATTGACCAGCATCTTGCTGGACAAGCAGAGTTGCCAAACAAGTCGGGATGACACGGCTGTGAGAGGAATCCCAGAGAGGGCTTGTGCCCTTTCTCCAGGGGGGTCATCTTTGCAAGTCTTAACACAAAGATATCATCTCTCTATCCTAAGTCCCACTAGGTTTTCAGGGGGAAGGGAGTTAGCCCTCACTAAGGAATCGTACATTAATAACCAGTATGCCAAGAAGTCATGAAAACATGGCTGTGCTTCAAGTTTTGAGAAAGGAATCCCTAATCCTTTGTTTTTGTTCCCTACAGTGTGCCATTGCGGGGGAGGCCCTTGTGACAGCGTAACCGGAGAATGCTTGGAAGAAAGTTTTGAACCCCCTACAGGCACGGACTGCCCAGTCATAAGTAAAAATAACAGTACCTGATTGACTAACCCCCTCTCTCTAATGTGCTGCAGGTGGGGGATTAAGGAGAGCTATGGATTTGGGCTCGGTCTGAAAGCTGGAACCTGCCTTGGGCCGTAACCCTGTGCCTCCCAGAACAGACCTGAGCAAGATTCTTGATAGCTTGCCTGAGTCCAATTGGCAAGTAGGTGGTCCATCTGTCGATAGCTCGACTTTAGAAAAGTGACTTTATGGAGTCCTTAAGTTCAGCATTTTAACTGGTGAGTAAGAACGTGAGACACAGAAGGCCCAAAGACAAAGACCAATTGAGTGACGTTCTCTAAGTTCTCTTGTAAATCCTTGTAATAACATGATATGGGAGACTAAGCTCCCCGGCTGAGATAACGAGAGATTTAAGTGGCTCTTCCCAATTCACTGCAGGTCTGAAATGGAACCTGAAATAAAAGATTCTGGCCTTCAGAACTGGAGGGTTTCCCTCTCCCTCCTGAGGATCAAGTCATGAGCCATTATATCAGAAACATAACATTAGGACACACACACACACCCTCTTCCACACAAAAGTAACTTGACCTCTCAGACCTGGTGGACATAAGATATTCATATGACCAAGAGAGGCCATATGTTCCTCAAGTCTTAGGTGAAGACTCGACATAGGACCCATATGCACTGATAAGACAGGTGGTTGCCCAGACAAGGTCGAGGTTGTTTGAAGGACATTGAGTTGCCCCCCCTGCCTGAAGGTAAACATTTCCCCCACTAGTCTGAGGGACTGCCTGACTGAGGAGACATCCTAAACATCAAATAACAAATTAACATATTAACCACCATTCATCTGCATTTCTCTCTGGAGGAAGCCCATCTGAAGGAAAGGGAGGCTTGCTGGCAGGTTCTAAAGGGGGGTCCAGACAGGTTCCAAGATGAGGTCCTTTCCACCATGTCGCAAGAGGGCATTGGGTCTCTGTCGAATACTAAGCATGGTCAGATGAATTCACATTGAAAAAGAGTGGCACAGAAAAACTGTGACCTGCTCCACCAAGTGCCAGGTTCAACCTGGTCCCTGGCATCATCTAACTGTGTGTGTGTGTGTGTGTCTGTGTGTGTGTGAGAGAGAAAAAGAGAGAGAAGAGAGAGAGAGAGAGAGACACGCACACATCACGACGCCCTAAATCTCTGCTGCTGCAGAGAGCTTCAACCAACAGGAAGTTGGAGTGAGAGGGGAAACTGAGCCATCCCTGGCAAGAGGTGAAGGTCCAGGCCTCAGGCCTGAATGCCGACAGAGAGGCTTGGTGGAAATGTCAGGGTGTCCCCCAAGCTGGCACCAGGGGAAAGAAGAGCCTTGACCTTGTACAGAGGCACCCCAAAGTACACTCAAACCTCTAATGAAAAGTGCCTGCCATGGTGACCGTGACCAGTGAACCCTTCAATGGGCTTGAAATGGCAAGGTTCTGGTTACCTATATTTTTCACAAAGCGTCTTTTTTAAAAAGAGAAGAAGAAGGAAAAAGAAGAGAGGATAGGGCTTGTCAGTCATCTCAGATGATCGGCCTTTGGGACTTCCTTTCTCGTGCAATTCAGGGCTTCATGTTCACACAAACATGGGTTGTCTCAGGGTGGTTTGCACTAAGATTTTACATGATACATTGTGTGGCCCACAGTTGGTTCTGCTCCCTCTCTGAGGATGAGGACTCATCCTGGGAACAAGGTCAGCTTCTCAGGAACCAAAGATCAAAGGATTCTGAACCCAGGAAGCACACTTGCTTTCAGGCCACAGAAGGTCCCCATGTTTACAGATTGGTATGGGGAGGTAGATTGGAGGACCTGACATTCCCTTTTAACTTTGACCCTCAGGCTGTGACAAGTGCATCTGGGACCTGACAGATGACCTGCGGTTGGCGGCCCTCTCAATCGAAGAGAGCAAATCTGGGCTGCTGAGTGTGTCATCTGGAGCTGCCGCCCAGAGGCATGTGAATGACATGAACACCACCATCTACCTCCTCAAAGTACGAAGCCTTGTTGAACCTCTGGTGCTACTTCCATCCTGGTTTCCTAGTTACTCCTCCAAACAACTGCTATGTCCCCTGGGTGTCTAAGCTGCATATTTCTCTTAGTGAGGGTGGAGCCTGGGAGATCATGAAGTATTGATTGTATACATGAACCTCCCTCTTAAACCAAGAGCTGCCTTTAAGGAAGAGTTTATTGAAAGAGTAGTTCTCTATCGATGAAACCATTGATGGGAGAGAAGTACACTCTTTTCCATGGTGAAGCTGTAGGTGAGTTAGTCAAGTAATTACCACAAGTCTATTCCATTGCTTCAGCCTCAATGTGCCAGATCATGAAGAGTTTCTCCAGAAATTGCCTTCTCTTTCTTCCTCCTACTGCAGCTGCCATCTCAGACACGATCTCTCTCATTTTTCTTCACTTACACAGACATAAACATACCCATGTGCTCTGTTTTGTCTGATAAATTAAGTGGTTAATAACCAATAAGCAAGTTAAAGGTAGACCACAGCCCAAACACAGTTGATTCTAATGGTACTTACATGACTAAGCCTTTAGGGGAGTGGTTCTCAACCTTCTTAATGCCACCACCCTTTCATACAGGTTCTCATGTTGTGATGATCCCCCCAAGCATAAAATTATTTTGGTTGCTACTTCATAACTGTTATGTTGTTACTGTTATGAATTGGACAACCCCTGTAAAAGGGTTGTTAGAACCCCCTCCCCCCAAAGGGGTCACAACCCACAGGTTGAGAACTGCTGCTTTAGAGGTTTTTTTTTTTACCTAAATCATGACTTTCTAGCACAGTTAATAAATAAACATTTTTAAAGCTAATATTTAGCTGAAAAATGAATAAAATTAATCCCAGCACATGTTTTTCATCAATTTAGTGTAGTGATTAAGAGCATACATTGGGGGGGGGGGGGGCCAGGGCATCCTGCCCTCTGGTGGTCATGGGAGCTACCCAGAGCTCATGTTTTTCATCAATTTAGTGTAGTGATTAAGAGCATACATTGGGGGGGGGGGGGGGGCCAGGGCATCCTGCCCTCTGGTGGTCATGGGAGCTACCCAGAGCTGCTCCTGAGAGCTGCAGCTGGATTTGAACCGTCAAGCCCGAGGGCCGCAGTCCTGCACTCAACCACTTATGCCACCAGGGCTCAGCCCTAAGAGCATACATTTTAAAGCTTGAACTCAAACTCCAGCTCTGACATTTATTGGCCATGTGACCTTGAGTGAATTGCATCTTCACTCTCCATTTTCTCATCTAGAAATGAGAGTAATTACAGCACCGATTTCATGAGCTGTAGAGAGAATTCAATGAGTGGAGCTATATGTACACAAAGCAGTTAGACTAGTACTTGGAATATCAAGGACTCATTAGGGCTTCTTAATCTCTGCTTTTAGGAGATGCACATGGTATCCATGGAGATTGAGCAAGTATGCCCAGGAAGATGATAAACTTATAGAACTGGTACACTCTTAGTGACCCATCTATGCCAAAGTCAGAAATTCTTAAAACTTCACCTTGTAGGGTCACACATGGACACTGCTTCGGAAGGTACCCAGAGCACATGTCTCTTGATATACTCTAAATTCCCTTTCCCCAAGAGACCAATTTCAAAATAAGTATCATCACAGATGGCAGAAACTCAGTGCCAAGAATGAAGATTTTACTCCACAGCCATCAGAGTAGATCTTCACTTGAGCCTAGCTCTTCAAAAATGAGGAGGGGCCAGGGATTGTGGAAGACAAGAGAAAGTGAACTTCCGATCTATTCTCAGATGGATCAATATGTTGAATGCATATGGAACAATGCCTCCAAGGCTTCCCTAAATTGAAAAATTAAAGCCTAGACACCTAGAGTCACCACCAGTCCATCCTGATCCTCACCACATGCCCAACCCAGTCCAACCAGGATGCCAGTCTCATGAGTAAACCTTCGCAGGATTGGAGGCCTGCAGTCAGCTCCTGCAGATGCCAGTCTCACAACTGCCCATAGCAGCCTGAGGAGACTGTTGTTTTCTGTGTGCCCCCTTAGATGGAAAGAGTTTGATGTTCTATTTTCTTAAAGCCCGATGTATACATCTACTGATTATCTTCAAAATGCACTTTTCCTCAGACCAGGTTGTCAGAAAGAGAAAACCAGTATGTCTTAAGAAAGATACAGATCAACAATGCTGAGAATACCTTGAAAAGCCTTCTGTCAGACCTGGAGGACTTAGCTGAAAAGGTATGTATGATTCCTGGGGCAGCCTTCAGAGACAGGATTTAACTGGTGGGTGTTCCATCGGTCACCAAGGACTGGGACTTAACCCCCCTGTGAAAGAATGCAGTGATCCACATGCCTTGATATCAACCTGTGGAGAACGTTAGCATCCTCTGTTTCTGCTGTCTTTCTAGTTTGTTTGTTTTTTGTTTTGTTTTTTGGGCATCACTGCCCTCTGGTGGTCGTGAGATCTACCCAGCGCTGCTCCTGAGAGCTGCCACTGGATTTGAACCGCCAATCCTGCAGGCTGCAGTCCCACACTCAACCACTTACGCCACTGGGGCTCAGCCCTGTCTTTCTAGTTTTTGATTGGTTGTTGTCGTTGGTGGGGGCCATCGAGTCAGTTCCCAGTCACAGCAGTCCTGGGTACCACAGAATGAAGCGTGGTGTCACCCTCACCACCACCATTCTATTTGAGCCCATTGTCACAGCGATCATGTCACTCCATCTCCGGGAGGGTATGCATCTTTGTCTTTGGCCTTCTCCTTACCAAGCGCCCTGTCCTTGTTGCTTCATTTCTCTAAAGAGTTCTGTTTATGAGGAAATTAAGTATACTTGCTGCCAATTTGTACGGTGGATGAACACTTCAATTAAAATCATTATTCAGCTCTTGCCTTAACATTTTAAGGCTGTGAGTTGTAGAGCCTCCAGAAATAAACTTTGCTATGTGGAATTCAAGTTTTAAATGTTTGCTAAAGGATGCATTAAATAGTCCAGGGAAAGAAAAGGTGGCATATGGAGAAAACAATTTTTCAATTTGGCCGGGGGGAGGGTGTTGGGGGGATTCACTTTAAGTCCTTACTTTATACCAACTATTAAGGTAAACTCAAAGTGGACTGAACAGTTGAGTGGAAATCTCATGAAAACTATAAGACAATAGAACAATCAGAAAACCTTGGAAAGAGAGTTAGTGCACATCAGTCGTGGTAGTACAACACAAGGAATGACAAAGGAAAAAGATACCAACTTTAGCAAGATAAAAAAGTTAATACTCAGTTAACCAAGTAAACACGGAAAGTTCAAACTGAGAGAAAGATTAACATAAATATTATAATCCATGGAGTGGGGAGCCATATATGACCTCATCTGGCTATTCCACTGTCACAAGGCAGGGATCAGACAAGTCTCCATACTCCATCTTTCTTTAACTGCCCCAACACCAGGCTCTCCTCCCTTGACACTCATCTATGCCAGGTTCCATAATTCCTTGCAATGGCTGCACAGGACTCACAGACAACAACTCACAATTGCAGAGGCGTGTTACATAAGCTGATAGGTTCCCTGGACCAGGAAGCCAGCCTGTCTCTTTGTCTCGGTCTCATAGTTCTGGTGCTGCTCTTCCAGCTCTCACCCATAGTCTCCGTGCCACCATGTCTGGTGCCTCTGGTCTTGGTTTCCACCACTTCAGACAGCAATCAGGAACATCCTTTGAAAGGTTCTGGACTTCCTCCCTCTGCTGTTGTTTCCAAGACAACTCATCCTGATAGTCAGGAGGTGTGATATAAAACTGAGCGGTCCCTTCTATCAATGTTATGTGTACCCTATTTGCATAGATCCACCGAATCTTTTGTTGAGCATGACAGAGACTTGGCTAGAAAACCCATTAAGAAATGGCCTTCCATTACAAATGTGGCTGGTAAACGCTCTCACAAATTAACAAGAAAACCATAAACACTAGCAGATTCGGCTTTAAGAGACTGTTCGATACACCCCTGGGAGCCTAGAGGAAAAGTCCCCCATCTCCGTGCTGCACTTGCATGTGGGCTTTTGAAGGGACTCTGTAGAGCCAGGGTCAGAATCCACATCCCAGCTCTGGCTCTGGGGGATGCTGCACTTCTCCGTCTCCTCTATCTCTGCTTTCCTCCCTATGCCTTCAGCCAGGGCAAAAGCACCTGTCAAAGCCCTGACTCCAGCCTGTCTACCTGGAAAGCAGGTCACCTCCACACATCGAAAGCATCTGAGCCCATCTCTGATCCAGCCAAAAAGAGAGAATAAAAATACGCATGTGTTTCAATTTCATAAACCTGAGTGACTGCCTCAGATGTAACCGCTACCATTCTTGGAATGGGAGTCCTGGGTGGTGCAATCCACTAAAGCAGGAGGCATCCTCACCGAGCAAGGGGTTCAAAGTTCCTGTGAAGTGACCGGATTGTATTGTAACATTGGTAAAGCGGGACACCATTGACATGGGGTAGGGGGGTGGGTGCTATGTAGAGGGAGTAAGTTCCCTTTCTCTGGCCGTTCCCTAGCTTGTCGTGCATTCTTTCCCAAAATCGGGACTTTTTAAAAAGGCCTGGTCACTGCATCTCCGAAGAAAGACGGGAGATACTCTTCTGAAAAGTCAGCCACTGAAAACCTCACGGACCATATTCTGCTCTAACCCACACGGAGCTGCCATGAGTGAGTGAGAATCAATTCCGCATTTAACCGTGACCTTTGAAATGCACATAATAAGACCTCTGCCCTCAAGGAGCTCACAGTCAACAAGGGGAGCAGTTCTGCGCCAATGAACAGAGGCATGGGACAGGCTAAAGAACTGCTTATGATAAAGTGACCAGAAGTCCCGCTTTCGGCAGAACAGTCACAATCTTAAACAATTTTCCCCACCGAGTCCCGCGGCTTTTTTTAAAAGACCTGATGTTTGGAAAGATGCACGACAAGCTAGGGAAAGACAGGAGAACAGAAAGGGCATATGCCCCCTCTACACCCACCTCCACCCCACCCCCCATCAATGGTATCCCGCTTTACCAATGTTAAAATCTGGTCACTTTAGCAGGAAGAAAGTTAGAGCCCTGGTAATGTAGTGAGTTACACATTGAGCTGTGAGCCACTCCCCAGAAGGGAAAATGAAGACATCTGCACTCTGAAAAGTCCCCCTCCCCCACAATTAAAATAAACTCACTGCCATCAAGTTCATTCCAACTCATGGGAATGCTCAGACACCCCCGGGAGCAGGGTGTCAGTCAGTCAGAATTGACTTGAGAGTAGTGGGCTTTGAATTGGGTTTAAAGAAGAAATGGTTAAGTCGGCAGGAGTTGGTCTGAGAAGACTTCTGCACTGCTTTAACTCCAAACGCGGCGTTTTCTTCCAAGCCAAGCCAAGGGAAAAGCATCATCGGTGCCCAGAAATACGAAGCCATGTGTCCTTGGGACTAGAAGAAATCTGACTTTGATCATCAGAAGATTACTGTGATGGAAAGGGAACCAGAGAGAAGGCTGAAGAAATTCTCAGGGGTCAGATCATAAAGCACACACAAGATCATGGACTTTAACCTGTGGGCTTTGAAGTTATTGAAGCATTTTCCTAAAACACCAGCCTGGTCAGCTTTGCGTTTCAGAACCATTCCTCTGAAATACAGTTGATAAACTGGGGAGGAAGACCCAGAGGAGAGGGACACGATCAGGAAATGGATGGAGCAATCTAGCCAAGAAGCTGGCCGGTTGTCTTTATTTGAAAAGGGTTGTCAGAGCACCACGATGAAGGGACACTGAGTAGAGGCCATGAGGAAGGAAGGTAAAAATAGCAAACCAACAAGCAGCACGTGGTCACTAACTTAATGTGAAGAGAGGTGGGGAGGGGAACTTTGGCTTGGAGAAATAGATGGCTAAAATTTAAAATAGAGACCAAATTAGGATATTTAAAGCGTGAAATATCAGATGTCCAGAGGGGAGGTTAGAGACATGATCTGGAGGTCAAAGGGGAGGTCAAGTCTAGAAGGATATTTGTTAGGTATTAACCCTTTTGTGAACTATGGGGCATATAGTGCCCATATACATTTTATGACTCTGAGGTTTAGTGGGAAGCCTCTGTCCCATTTTTGGTGAGTACCGCCATCTGTTGGGAAGCCACTATAGCTGCATGAATCTGATGAAAATGGGTCTCATCCCTTCAACCCCTAAGACCACTGATCCCTCTGGACATACGTGTCATACTAATTGTACCAAAATCCACATTACTTGAAACAGCGATTGTTCATTTTATTCAAAATGCCTTTCGTTACTAAAAAAAAAAAAATGCCTGCTGTCAACAACAACAAAATCAAAGCAAAAAATAATTTGGTCTTGGAAGAGTTGCTATTTAAAAATCAATGGTTATTCTTTCTGACTCACAGTGACCTTATGTGTGTCAGATTATACCTGCGATCCCTAGCGGGTATAATGGGTAACTTTCAGATGTAGGTCTCTGGGACTTTTTTCCAAGGTTTTTCTGGGTGGACTTGTGTTTCTACTGTAATTAGCAGCTGAGTATATTGGTCAGTTCCTCCACCCAGGAACTCCCAAATGTTTTGGAGGTAGGTGTGCCCACCGATGGAGTTATTCCTGTACCAATTCTGAAATAGCACACCTGTGTCCGTACTAGAGAACTCTGGAGAGACACAAACGGTGTATATATTTGGCTGCTAGCTAAGGTTGGATGTTGTTGTCTAACCAGGGCTACCTCAAAGGAAAGTCCAGATATCTACTTCCAAAAGTTGGCCCTTGACAACACTTTGGGGTTCAGTTCAACTCTGGCGCATGTACGGTTGCCATGAACCCGTGTCAACAGCCGCAGGTTTGATGACTGATTATTCCTCTGAGCTGTATGTCTAGGACTCCCCCTGGTTGTAGGTTTTTGTGCCAGAATAATTATAGAGAGTCCTCCCTTTGACTATGGGGAACTCAGGGGAAAAGCAGGAAGGGTGCCAGTACAATGAAGAAATGAAAATCTATGTTACAGAATAAAATGTGTTTAAACTATTGAACAGAAAACTAATTTGCTCAGTAACCTTTCACCTAAACCACAGTTAAAACACACTCGCTTACAAATTTACTTGTGTGGCAGGGTAGCAAAGCAGGGGACCTCAAAAATCATTTTTCTTTTAGTGTTCTAGCTTGAAACTAAAATTGTATGATTACCTTGAACATGGTTTATCATCTTTCTTTAATCTGCTTAATTTTTATTCGTCCTTTAAGTATCCTACCCTGTATACAAGAGTCCCTAGCAATGCAATTGGGCTAAGCACTGGGCTACTAGCTGAAAAGTTGGTGGTTCAATCCCACCAGCCGCCTAGCAGGAGAACAAAGTGGTAGACTGTTTCTGTCAAAGTTTGCAGCCTGAGAAACCCTGCGAAACAGTGCCCCTCTATCTGTCACGAAGACAGAAAATCCACTCAAGGCAATGGATAGTGTGCTTTCTGTAATCTATTAATAAAATACTCATTTTTATGAGAATTCGATATCAAGATGAGTAAATGATTCATCCATTTGTGATGTCAACCAACCTTATGTTTTGTAGCTCTGAAGTCATTTTCAATTTCAGCTTTTCTTAAAGTAAGGCACACCTGCTTCAACAGGTACCAATATCCCTCATAAGCCAGGACAGTAGAAAGTGAACATTCAAGTAAGGCATTGCTATACAGCCCCGTTGGTAATTTTGTACTTTTATGTGATTTCTGCTCCTCCTTGCTGCTGAGTCTTTCATTTAAATTGTATAATTCATGTGTTTTTAAGTTAAGTATACTGTAGGGGGAGTGAGATGGAGAACAAGAGTCATCTATCTGGAGGACTTAAAGGGATATTGTTGTTGACTTCACTTCTTGAGAGAGACTGGAGATATATATATAATGTTTCTTAAAAAGCTGGAGAAGAACAGGCGTCCAGATTTCTAATCAGTCAACCCTAAATAGTGGTGGTCTGAGTGACTTAGAAAAGAAAAGAGGAGGAAAAGTAAAATTGAACTGGACTTTGAATCTCTAGTGACAAAAAAAAGTCTGAGGGGAAAAGATTAGTTAATTTTATAGATAGATAAATATGACATACTTTGCCTTAAAATATATTATGTACATCATACGCAGTAAATATATAGCTATATATCTAAGTATATTTTATAGCACCCTCTGGTGTTGGTTGAAAAGAAAAGGTTTTTCTTAAAGATTGGCAACTCCCAATTGTTTTCCCATTCCTCAATTCAAAGTTATAATGAACGTCAAAAAGGAAGTTCAATAAGCATGGAAATAGCAGTGAGACTTTCCCCTTGAAGAATGTCCAAATAAAATATAATGGGCATTTTGCTATCAAAGGCGATGCAATTTAATGTGCACCAAATTTCAACTTATTAGGAGGGTTAAATGTTCCAGATGTTTATGCATATATATGTGTGTGTGTGTACATATGCATTATACACTATATGCTATATGTGTGCACATGCGTGTATGCATATATTTTGTGTGCACACATATGTAAATATATACTCACATATATATATATGGGGAAATAGCATCAGGAATAAGTGTCAGCATACTGTTTACATCAGCTGAGTTTAAAAGAAGCCCGGAGGAAGACCAGGGTTGATTAGAGGTGAGGAGAGCAGTGTCCACCCAGAGCACCAGGGCCGAGAGCAGAGAAAGATGGCCCACTGCACACCGCGGGCAGCTCACAGCGCTAGGGCCGCGCTTTGCCTGCAAGGGCTTGCGAAGGAGTCAGGGCAGGAACCTCTGGAGATTCAGTTCGCTAGGAAATCATTTCTGATTTCTCTTCCTTGATCTCTTGCCACTTGCTTGGGTCCTATCCGGAAAGGTAAAATCCTGAAACATCTCTCCAGACAGAACACTTCTCCCTGTGGGGACACTGGCCCATGAGTCTGTCAGCAGTCACAGTTCAATCAGGTGCTGCCGCACATGGTCACAGAGCTGAGTTTAGAACGTCTCAAACACGACTAGCAGGCAATGGCCAAATGCCACACCGCAGAGCTCCCCCTCCTCTTAAAGAGGACCGCTGTGTCTGTCCTTCTAATGCCAAAAGGAAGTCCCCGTCCCCCCAGCGCTGGGCAGAGAGAGCAGTGCTCTGGCTTTGACCAATTTCTGTGTTCATGGACCAGCTTTTATCTTTAAACGACCTATCACACACACACACACACACACACACACACACACACACACACACATTTTTCTGAAGCCCCATTTGAACTGGGATGTAATTTTCCCAAGCAGCACATGGAAGCGCTGCTTCCAAGTTGAGAGAAGCACTCTGGTGACTCCTAGCCAAGTCTGTGTGAGCTATTTATGCACAAAGGGATGCAGGGTTGAAGAGAAATCTGGGGGGCATGGGCAGCAACCTTCAGCCAGTGTGTGTAATCCTTAACTCAGGCTCTGCAGGGGCTGGACCCCCAGAAGCCACCGAAAGCCTGGAGCCCCCTCCAGGTCAGCCAGCTTGCTTCACAGTCTCTCTTTGAACCTGTAAGCTCTTTGATCAGCACCATGTTGGAGTGCTCTGCAGACATGGGGAATCCCAAGGTTCAAGGGCAGATGAGGTGCCTCGGGATTGGCTTGTGCTGTGATGGGAGGTTCTGAAAGAGGAGCTGATGTTCGAGCAAGCTGTGATTCTAAAACTTGCTATCACGGCAGCCTTCAAACAAGATTCCTGGGATGAGTGTGTGTGTGTGTGTGTGTGTGTGCGTGTGCGTGTGTGTGTATCTATGTGTAAATGTATCTTTCTCATTTGCAGGAAAACCAAGCTTCAAGAAAAGGTCAGCTAACACAGAAGGAATCCACGGACACCATTAATCATGCAACACACCTGGTTGAGCAAACCCATGAAATGAGGGATAAGATTCAGGGTAAATATATTCAGTAAATCTCTATATGTGTATGTATATATATACATATAATGCATATAAATAAATATATGCAACAATAAAAATAATGACTACCATCAGCACTTAAGATGTCCTCAGAACTGGGATGAGAGTTTTCTGTGTGTGTGTGTGTGTGTGTGTGTATGTGTGTGTGTGTGTACATATATATATATATATATGTAGACTAGAGAAACAAATTCATAGACATGCATATGGAATAAGAGAAAGGTTTATATACAAGAGGAATGGAACATTGAGAAAGCATCCCAACATATGGAATAAGGGAAATGTTTATATACAAGAGGAATGGAACATTGAGAAAGCATCCCAACCAAGTACAGTTCAAAGTCATAAGTCTGATATTAGCCCATATGTCTGATACTAATCTATAAAATCTCCTTCCTATCAGGAGGTCACAGGCCAGTGGGTGCAGAGTCCTGGCTCTGGCAGAGATCCCCTCATGGCTCCTCGTTTCCAGGGCTCAGGGTCCATTAGCAGTATCCATTGGTAGAATGGTAGATAGAAACAGCTCAGCACCGGCAAGGGTCTCTCTGTGACTTTTCCAGCTTCAGAGGTCTGGTTCCATCGAGGTAAGGCCGTGAAGCTTCTCCTCCAGCTCCTCCAGTTCCTCAGATGCTGCTATCTTGTCTTCTCAGTGTTTCATCATCTAGGAAATGCCGCGAGACTTCCCAGATGTCTCAGGAAAAAGCTATGCCCACACAGAGGCCTCATCGGCTACTCATTGGCTATCTCCAGATTAACAGGCTAGACTCCACCCCTACATCCCAATCATGAAATTGACATCACGAATACATGAATATATATATAGATATATATAGATATATAATCCTTCACTTCAATTTGTTTACGTGGATTCCGCATCTGAATCCGCATCTGTAGATTCCCTGAGTTTCCATGTGCAGAGTCCTGCCCATTTACTTCCCGGCATTTCACCAAAGGGAGAGGTCAGAAGAACTCTGCAGTGCCGGCACAGGCCCGGTTTTCCCTGAAATGCAGTCGCTGAGGAGACATTCGTTGCACAACTTTCTTCGGTATTTGCAGAGAAAGCATCGTCCTTAGTGAAGGGCTGAAACCTCATTAGCTGTTTGGGTCATTTGCGCTTGCCCAAGAACAGGGCAGGCACCATGCTCTGAGCCCCTCACCTAGGAGAAAAGCAGGGAAACTGTTTGAGGTTCCTGAGACATAAGCCGCCCTGGCAGCTTCTAGCTCCCCCACCCCCACCCCCACCTCCCCCGAGTGTTGACTTACCTGTGCTCCAGCATCAGCAAGAGCAGGCTGCACCTTGAAGCTGGCCTTCTTCTGTTCATCCGCAGACAGCTTCATTTGGGCTAAGGTAAAGAAGACTCCTGGTATTAGAGTCAGCACTTGTGTGTTTCCATAGTATTTATTATCTATTTATGAAACACTGGATGACACTACCAAGTATATCTCGTTTGCAGTCAGAGAAGCCACAGCGGAAGAGTCATAGCTTTTATTTTTGTCTATTTATTTTGCGATTCAGAGGCATATCGCAAGCAAAAACATATATGAAAGCAGCATTTATCATTCACTATACTTCCTTTGCTGCTTAGAAAATGCAATAAAAAATAAACGGCATGAAAAACAATAAAAATAATGAAAAATAAAAATAGATGGCATGCATTTCAAACACTCCCTCCTCCCATCCTGCCTAACTCCTGCTTTTGCATTTTCTGATAAAATTACTTTCTTGTGGCAGTTAGGATTGTTATTGATTTGCTCAAAAATAAGAGTAAACCTGGAAAATTAAATGGCCTCATCCAATTAAGAAATAAATGACTAATTAGCCAGCATAAAACCAGCTAGAAAGAGATTCAGAACAAATAGCTCACCTATGCTGTGAAAAATCCAAATTTTGCTTCTCAGACATTTCATTTGAAAGGAATCTGAACTCCTCTGATTTGACCCTTGAAGAATGAAGAAACCTGAGAAAGAAGCAGACACGAGGCACAATAATTTCCATCCATTGTTACTGTTCATAGGTCGCCCAAAGACAAAAGGGAAAGATGTCATTGGCTTCATTTCTTTTTATAACTTACACCAAGTCTGACTAAAATGAAATGGGTCAAAATGTAAATAGAATACTGGTGTTCTGGAAGATTCTGCAGTGCTGGGGCTCAAGCTCGGGGAAGGGAAGCATCTTTCTTGCAGGGCCTATCTTTTAAACTTTTACCTGAGAAATGGAGCTTCCGTTTCTTTTAAATTTTTTCCCAGCATACCTTCACTTCCCCATAGCTGTCCTCGTGATACTGAGAGCATTGGAGACCTCTTTCCATATTCATCTTTCCTCCTCTGGAAATCAGGATTGTTGTACAACACCAATGGTGCAGCGTTCCTTATTCTCAGCTGTCTCTACCATCCCTCTCGGTGACCTTCAAGCTATTATTCACATAACATACAGCCTCACATGCCACAGTTTGGTTTATGTGACGTCACTGCTTGTTTACCCATCTTGTCTGGCCAACCACATAGATCACCGTAAAGCACAGACACACAATTCTATTTATGCCAGGAGGAAAAATGCTTCCTCCTATAGCTGCCATGAGACAAGGTGACAGTAATATCATTTTCTTCTGATGCATATAGCAGGAAGCAGGAGTCAGAGAGATAGCCACTCTGCTAGTATTTAGACATGTTAGTTAATCCCTCTGCAAAGTGGTTCCTTTCAGTTCTGAGATTTTTCATCCTACATTTGGAAGTGGGGTGAAAAGGACCCATGAATGAAAAAGCCCATTTGACAGACAGACACGTGCAGAAGACAAAGAATAATTGGCAGATGCAAATAGTTGTGAGTGAAACTCACATCATACCTACTTTATAACTAGTCGGTAAAACAACCTCAACAACCCACTTGTGTTCCCATCCACATGCTTTTCATTGGGAGTAGAGCTTTGGTCTAATTATTAAATAAAATCAGTATCTGTGAAACATTTTACACATGACAGGCAATGCCTTAAAGCATTTTATTCACTTTAAATATTGCATCTATGTATATATTTGGTTGAAAATCCTTTGTTGGTATGTCTTAAATATTGAACTCTTCAAATCATGAAAGTAGTTAGATATAAAGGAAAGCAGGAAGGATTTCGAAAACACCTCATGGGAAGCAGAGATGAATAGCTTCTCCAGTGTTACTTGTCTCTGAAGTGATGGATCCAGGTGTATTTGCAGTGTGGACACCAGTCTAGACTATTTTTGAGTGAGTCTCTCTTCGGATTTAGGATCAACCACATCCTTTGGCCACCTGCCACCACTACCCTGTGGCTTTCGGAGTGCCATCATGCAATGTGCAGTCCTCTCTGACTTAACAGGCTTCTCCCCGCTTTCCCTTTCAGAGATCAACAACAAGATGCTCTTCTATGAAAAGGAGCAGGAGTTTAGCCCTGCAGAAGTCTCTGAGAAGCTGGGGCTGGCGCAGGAGATGCTTGAGGAGATCAGACGGCGGCAACCATTCTTCATCCAAAGGGAGCTGGTCGATGAGGAGGCTGACGAAGTCCATGAGTGTAAATGTTCTCAGCTCCTAGATAACCTACCAGATGTTTTCTTTCTTTGCGATCTAGCAGAGGACACAGAGTCTATAGGTCAAAAAAATCTGGTCCTCGATAGTCGAAGCTCTTTAGCACTTTTCGGTGACCTTTGGCAGCCAGACAAGTCGCCTTGACTATATAAGCAAGACTTCTAGATCCAGGGTCAATCTGAGCCCTTGAAAAAGAGATGAGATTTAGCAGGGTCTTTGGAACTTTGAGTAGAAGCATAGCTCGTCTATGTTTCTTGAAAACATAAAAACAGAGGAAGAAAGTAAGAGGAACCAATTCCCAGACTAAAATAAAATAAATGATCTCCTGATATTAGAAAAAACACAAGCCTGTCCTATTCACGTTCATTTACATCTAATATGATCAAATGGTTCAAACACATCAAAAAGAGTTGTGTAGTCATGACCACAATCAACTTTAGAACATCTCCATTCTTGTATCCATGGCTTTAAGCGCCCCCTGTTCCCTTCGACCTTCCCCTGTTATCACTTCAAGACACTATTAATCTAGTGACTGTCTCCGTAGGTTTATCTAGCCTGGATTCATATAAAGGAAATCATACAAAACAGAAGAAGGTATATATATATAAAACTCCCAGCAACATGACAAAAATAAAACACAGAAAAGGCACATTCCAAAAGGAAGCAAAAAGAAAAGCTAGAACAAATTAAAAATGGGCCAAAGGGGAAAACAAATGGTAACGTGTTAAGTTTAAACCTACCTATATCTTCAGCAATCCCCTTTCAAATGCACTGTCTGTGTGCGAGATTGTTCGCATTTCTAGTCAATGAGCTGAGCCATTGGTGGAAGCGGAATTCTTCTGGGAACTTTGCAACTGCCTTTTGGGTTTCCCCTGCCACCATGGATGACTTGCAGGGGAGGATTTTCTTATTTCCTGTTTAGCCAACTCAGACTGATTTCCCCTGCACATGGCTGGCAATCTTGCATGTATTTTGTTTTATTCAACTTCCCTTGGGTTTTTGTGGTTAATGGGAAACCCCTTAGAACAAAGGACACATCTACTGGCCCAGGGGCAGGAGAACCACTGAGCACACTGTGCTTCCTTCTGCCAAGGCGGCGGGGAACAGAACCCAGAAGGAGACGGGGTGAAGGCAGGGCTGGGACAGAGCCGTGCGTGGCTGGCAACCTGGAAACGGCACCCGGAAATGAAGAGCAGTTTTGGAGAAAGAGTTCACCTCAGAACCCAGTCAGGGACTTTGTAGTTAGAGGAGACTCCCCAGCCTAAGGGTTCTTCTCTGGAATCTAGGGAGTTTGTCCAATCAAATAGGAAACGAATTTCTCCTTTCCCTTCACTAACCCCCATTGAAATTTAGCGTTTTCTTTCATGAGGGCGCTGCTACTGGCAACATCAGCAGTTCAAACCCCTCAGCCGGCTCTGCAAGAGAAACGTGTAACTTTCTTCTCCCGTGACGAGTGCCGGCCATGGAAACTCCAGGGGGCACGTCTCTTTAGTCCTATCTGGTCGCTCTGAGTCAAAATTGACTCGATGGCAACCAGTTTTTAATGATGAGTGTAAAAATCTAACCATATTATCAAGCCTTTGGCTTGAATAAATACTTTATTATTTAGTGCCTCACAAGCCGTTCTCAGAGTACTGGGTCCAAGCAGTAGCCGTCGATTTGCTAGTTGATACCCTGGGTTGACTAGTTTGGGTGGTGCTCACCCTGGACGGTGTGCTTCCCTCTCATTCGGGGGCCTGAGCTGAAATGGCTGGGTTTCTCTTTCCAAATGGAAAAGCACCTTCCAAGAGGCTAGCCTGCCTTGTTCATGGAAGCATTCCAAAAGGGCAAAGAGGGAACTTTCAAGGCACTCTGAGGCTCAAAACTCAACATGATCACTCGCTCCGGGTCCATTCTGTGAGTCCAGGTTAGCCCAGATTCCAGGGGTGAGAAAATACACTCCGCTTCTCTATGGGAAGAGCAGCAAAGGTCTTGTAGCCGTCCTTAGTACAAGCGATCAACAAGGAAATCACAGCTTTATAAATTTCACGTTAACTCCTGCCCACACCTCACAGCATTGTTTAAACTCACGAATAATTCAAAATTACAGTAGTTATTTGACCCCCCTGTAGTTCTTGTTGTTTTATGCATAAGTAAAGAAGAACATATATTATCATTTCACCAGGTTGGTTTTTGTGGTTTGTTTGTTTGGGGTTGGTTTCAATTTTAGTACACAGGAGGTCTTCAAAATGCTCATGGAAAGATGAAATAAAAAGATAGTGGAATTTTTCCAGAAAAAGAATTTAAGTCCCCTCGTATTACTTTCTCTTTTTAAAAATCCTATGTATCTTGTCATATTCACTTTTAAGCACATAGTAAGAAATGAGTTCTGGGCGTGAGTAGATTTCCAAGAGTCACATGGCATCAAGTGGGTTGGAAACAGTCAGGGGTCCCGTGCAATGATGCAGAATGCAGGAAGGGTAAGGCCAGGGGGGCAAAGTTCTTAGGACCCAATGTCAGTGGGAAAGATCCCAGGGCACCAGGGACTCTGGATGGCCAGCAAGCAGAGAGAGAGACAGACAGACAGACAGACAGAGACAGAGAGTTCCATATCTGGGTCACTAAACCACTCATATCTTTACAGGTTAGGCACCAAAAACCTAACTATTACAGGTATCGGGCAAGTAAAGCCTGATAAACAGAGAAGACCAGGAAAGGATACCAGAATCTTGCCCATTTCTGAGTTTGGATGCGTCTGGCAGTCAGGAAGACTGGTGCTGTCATGTTGCAGCAGGGGCTTCCACGCGCTTTGAAATTCAAGGAGACAGATGATCCTGAAGAAATGGGACCAGTCTCACCTCTACTACCTAGGGAATGCACTTTCACCCACTTCCTGTACTCTGCCAACCACAAGAGCTAACTGCACAGGATGATGAGAGAAAATACAGAACCTCAACAGGGCAGCCGGGTGGTCGTTGGAGAGAGATTAGAAGTGAACTCGTAGTCAATGCCTGTGCTTTTATAGGTTAAAAGCAGAGGATAAAGACACATACACAGCTGAAGAATATCACATCATTATGCCCCCCCCAAAAAAAAAACAAGAATATCACATTATTAGCATTTAATCTTCTTTCCACCCAAAACAATGGTTTGGGTTTGACCAAAAGGAGCCTAAAATGATTGCCTGAAGAGTACACAAAGGTCCAGTAGCTATGAACATCATTTTACCTTATGATTAAAATTATAATTTTGGTTTTTTCTGAGAGTCAAAACCATCAAACCAAGTCCTCTCTATAGAGTAAAATAATAAATCATCTGGTGAATAAAATGCATAGTACAGTAACATGCTGGTGGGAATCAGAGGGGACAAAACGCAGCCCCACCTGAATCTCGGTCTCCTTTCCTTCCCAGTGCTGAGCCAGGCTGAGAGCTGGCAGCGCCTGCTCAACGATACCCGGTCCCTGTTTCCTGTCGTCCTAGAGCAGCTGGATGACTATGATGCAAAGTTTTCGGACCTCCAGGAATCCCTTCATCAGGCTCTTAACCAGGTTAGAGACACCGAAGACACCAATCGGGCCGCAGCAGCCAGGCAGCGGGACTACAAGGTACAGTGGACACTGCAAACCATAAATGCGCGGTCTGCTCAGGCAGCATAAAGTTACCCCCAAAAGTTGATACAGATTTTTGTTAAAACCTGGTGCATTTAGATGTTTATGCGTTCAAAATAATAGGACATGTGTTGCTGATGTAAGCGCATTGTGCCTAAAATGTTGGAACCATTTCAATGTTTAGCTCTTGCTTGAATAAGAATGCAAGTATTCTTGGTGTGCATGTACCCATGTATGTGGATGCATTGTTCTTGCACATGGACAGGCCATATAGTATTTTCAGGTATAACTATCTTATACTGAGCACTTTAGATCACCAAAGCAGCCCAGGTTCACGTTCCTAAAAAGGTGTGCGTAACTCCTAGGAAAGTAAGTTCTGCAAAATAAACACCCTACAGCTGCTGAGAAGTGCTCGTCCAAAGCCATGCAAATGTAGAGAAGTAACAACAAATCTCATCTGTAGCATCCAAAGGCAACGGTCTCTAGGAGGTCAACATTTGCACATGTCCACCCCGAGAGGGATGTGAACTGCTAGTGCTTCTGCGTCCCCTCGAAGCAGAATAAACCCTGTTCTAAGAGAGGATTTTAAGTATTTAAGGATGAGAGAGGCAACACTACAGCCTCATAATACAGCCATTTCAGACTTCACAGATGGAGAAGGGAAACCCTACATCTTTGGTACTGAGGACTCTGAAGGAGAAGCTATCTTGCCAACCCCTATCACTCCCAGTACAGAAAGTCATAGCCGAACCAGAACTGGCCCATTAGCCACAGGAAGTAAAGTTTCTTTTCCTGAGGAAAAACAAGGCCAGTATCTTACTCAAGGAGTCCCTCAGGTACACTAATCCAACCCCGATAATCAACATAAATCAAGTTAGCTCTGACTCACCGGGGCCCTGTGTGTATTCCAGAGTAGAACTACTGCTCCCTGGGGGTGGTTTCACTCTCTTTTTAACAGGAACAGAGAACCAGGAATTTCTCCAGAAGTCGGAGATACGGGTAGACTTGAACCACTCGGTGAGTTCCAACCGTCACCTCTATGGAGTTGAGAGAAAACCATTTTTGTCACTTGCTGTTCAGTGTTTTTGAGTCCGTTCTAGCTCGTAGTCACCCAGTGTGCAATGTAACAAGACACTGCCTCATCCTGTGCCAGCCTCACCACCATGGCTGTTACAACCACCATGCCCATCCATCTTACTGAGAGGCTTCCTCTTTTTCATGGAACCTCTCTTTTACCAAGCAGGATGCCCTTTTACAGGGACAAGTCCCTCCTGGCAGCATGCTCAAAGCACGTGAGATGAAGTTTGTGGCTTGGGTGTTACTGTGAGGCCGCACAATTAAGCCGCCAGTATTCAAAAACCAACAGAGGTGCCCAGGGTGAACTGAAAGCAGTGCATTGCCTATCCAGGAGCAATGGGCATCAATGGAGCTTCCACACGAAGGCAGACCAGGGAGAAGAAAGAAGAATTCCTCTTCAGAGAGCCTTGCCGCTGAAAGCCTGATGTAAGCAGGTTGTACGTCACCAAACCTATTGCTAACAAGTCAATTCCAATTCAGGGTGACCCCTCACATTTCAGAGACTGCGACTCTTTCCAGGAACAGATAGATTCACCTGGCAAAGCAACTGGTGGATTAGGACTCATGACCTTATACTTAGCAGGTCAATGCTCACCCGTGTGTCATCAGGCCTCCTGACCAATAACCAAATGCATTACCATCGGGTCAATATTAACTCATATAAGACCAGCGGTTCTCAACCTGTAGGTAGAGACCTCTTTGGGGGTATTTTATAGGGGTGGCCAGGTTCATCACAGTAGCAAAATGACTTTTTTTAAGAACAAAGAAAATCATTATGGTGCATGTGGGGGGGGGGTGTCATCGCAACATGAGGAACTGTATTAAAGGGTCTTGGCATTAGGAAGGTCGAGGATTACTGCCCTAAGACAAAATCGAACTGCCCCTTTGGGTCTCTGAGGTGATAAAGCTGTACAAGGAGCAGGAAGTGTCTTCTTTCCCCTGTAGAGAACCTGTGGTGGAGGTTCAGACTGTTTGCTGGCTGCTTGTTATATGTTAACAGTCCAATATATAACCCACCATGCCACCAGGGCTCATTCGAAACCTATTATTACCTACTCATGGAGATCAACTGTCTGTGGTTTCCTTTGAAATCAGGAGCTGTCCATATCAGCCAAAGGCTTTAGGCCTTTACACAAAGAGTGGTGGCAGAGAGCATGTGGAGGTAGATGATATGCTAACCTATTCCGTTCTCCATTGCTACTGGTGAACAAGGCTACCCTTGCGATTCCAGTTCTAAAAGTATATGGTTGTCAAAAGAGCTTTCAATGAAACTTTCCTTCTGCACAAATTTTACTTAAGCTCATGCATGTGAATAACAGGAATTTGGCATTTTCATAATTCAGACAGATGGCGATCCTCATTTAGCTTGGTGAAACAATTTTTTCTGCTGTATACAAGTGAGCAGCATGAGCAAGACTTTGGTAAGAAGACAACATGGCACCGAGGCATTTGAAAGCCCTGCTCAGTCTCAGTTCTTCTCGTCCATGCTCCTGGAGGCTGGCATCAGCCAGAGATGTGCTCCTTTTGCCCACATTCCACACACACACACACACACACACACACACTTCCCCGATGCTCACATTTTAGTTCTTGAAAGGGAGCTGTTGAGTCTACATGCTGACCCAAACGAGATGCAACTTTTATATTGGTATCTGTCTGCAGGACTTAGAACTCAGATTTTGCCCCATATTTTAGCTATGAGTACTAATAAATTATCAAGCAGTACAAATGATGCTATTAGTGTTCTTTGTCCACTATACCTAGATATCATGAAACTTTCATTTATTCCAATGTACTTTAGCACGAAACCTTTCACTTACCCAGTAATTTTTCCTATACCAAACTGATTTGAATGGATCTGACTTCATTGGGATTTGAATATTTGGAGAATAAAATTTGAGCATTTTTACTCAAATGATTTAGTATGGTTTAGAAAAGAATAACACTACAACCTCACGCTATATAAAATAACCCAGTAGATTAATCCTTTTGATGTCTGCAAACAATGACTACATAACTCATAATTACATTATTTTATCATTCATACAAAGGGTAGCAGATTAATGAAAATCTTCATCAGGTGAATATAGAATTCTTTATTTTAAAAGCAAATGAAATAATCTCTAGAAAGTACAGCTCAGGGATTTTCATAAACTAGAACTCTGCCTTCTCAGGACTATTTAACTAGCTAATTAAGTATATTTAAATCTTAAGGAGCAAAAAACTTTTATATACATATGTAAATACATGCTGAAGTATGCTGGATGAAGCTAATTACATTCATTTCACATCAACTGCTTTTCAAAACTTTCTTTTTGTTCAAGTTGGGAATCTTTCTTTAGGAATATCATTATTAGTTTCAAAACTAACTTTACTTTCTTCTGTTTAAGGATCTATATTGTAAGTAGAAGAAACCCTTTAACTTGACATTCATATATTGCTTTTCAAGTACTGTCAATAAGCATGTAATACAGGGCTGCTGTTACAACACTTAGAAGTTTGGCTACAATTGTGGTTAAAATGGCTAACGTGCTCAGCTGCTCACCTAAGGGGGAGAGGTTCTAGTCCACTCGGAGATGTCTAAGAAGAAAGGCCGACAATCTAATCTAAAACCTCAGTTATTTGAAGATTCTGTGATGCATGAATCTACTCAGGCATGGTGGACTCTTCAGGAGCTGCAATCAGATGCTGATATCTATACATTATATAATCAATACATATTCATTGCCATAGGATATAATATGTGTGTAATTACATGTAATCATATGTGTTATATATGCTTAATCGTTTATGCATTTATTTATTTATAAAATATAACCATATATAGTAACTAGATCTATAACCACATGTGATTATATATTACATAGTAACATATATGTCCTATATAATGTGTAAACACGCACATATATAACACAGAACCGAGATTCAATCTTGTATCCATAGTCCCACTTCACTTTTTTTTTTTCGCATCACTACCCTATTGGGAATAGGAAGTCCAGCCTTGCTCCTGGAGAGCTGCTGCTGGATTTGAACCGTCAACCCTGTGGACCACAGTCCAGCACACAACCACTGTGCCACCAGGGCTCGGCTCCCACTTAACATTTATGAAGAAAAGAACCAGTATTCTTTCTGAAGTGCTTTTCTGAGCTAATGGTGTTAAAAATAAAAATTATAATGAAATGCTTTGGCCCTCCCAAAGTGCTTACTTTTATTGTAATATTGTTTACTACACATGAGAAGATGGAACATTAGATGGAAGGATTTCCTCAATGTCTCACAAGTTAGTGGTGGGTCCGAGACTGAGCCCAGGTTTGCTAGACTCCAAGATTGCAAGCTGACTGCTATACCCCTGTATCGGATACTACCCATAAAGAACATAGTCTTGTCTTATCCCCTGCTCTTCCTTTCCACAGAAGCAACATGAGAGAGTGCAAGAAGAGATGGAGGTGGTGAACACTTCTCTGAGGGCGTCTGTTGACTATCTGACAACCTCCCACCTGATCATTTCAGAACTTGATGATATAATAACGGTGAGGACACATATGGTTTCTCCACTTTGTGTTTGCAGTGGCTTGGAATAATAACTCCATGTCACACAAGAGTGATCAGAGTTGATCCAAACCCATCGAAAAAGCAGAGAATTGAATTTTGAGGTCTTGCACTGTACAGTGGTCACTAATCACACATAGATACTTAGATTAAATTTTAAATTACTTAAAATTCAGTAAAATTAAAAATCTTAAATTTCTCTAATTGACTAATTATTCATGTTCAATGGCATATGTGGTATAGTGGTCACAAGATTGGACAGCAAAGATATTATTCAGAAGAGTCCATTGGAAGTGCTGATCTACAGCCATCTTACTCGTTCTTTACTCATAAGTCATGGGAACGATAAGCATGGCATTTAAAATCAATAAAACTCATATTTTGAAAGAGGAAAGATTTTCCAATAAAATGCAGTTAACCAAACCATCATGAAATCACTTATCTCATTCTTATTACCTTTAGAAGGATGATATTTTTAAAAAATCATTTTATTGGGGGGTCATGCAGCTCATCACAATTCATACTTACATTCATTGTGTTAAGAACATTTGTAAATTTTTTGCTGTCATCATTCTCAAAACATTTCTTTCTACTTGAGCCCTTTGTATCTGCTCCTCATTTTTCCCTCCATCCCTCATGAACCCTTGATAATTTATAAATTACTGTTATTTTTTTCATGACTTCCACTGTCCAATGTCTCCCTCAACCCACTTTTCTGTTGTCCATACCCCAAGAAGGGGGTTATATGTAGATTCTTGCAATCAGTTCCCCTTTTCTAACCCACGTTCTTTCCATCCTCCCGGTATCACCTCTCTCACCACTAGTCCTGAGGGGCTCTCTGTTCCTCCGTCCTGGATTTCCTGTGTTTCCAGTTCTTATCTGTACCAGTGTACATTCTTTGGTATAGAAGATATGAATTTGTAAGGTAGAATTGGGATCATGATAGTGGGGGGAGGAAGCATTAAAGAGGTAGAGGAAAGTTGTATGTTTCATCATTGCTCCACTACAGCCTGACTGGCTCATCTCCTCCTCACAACTCTTCTGTTAGTGGATGTCCAGTTGTCTATGTACTTCCCCTCATTCACAATGATAAGATGTTTTGTTTTTTGATGCCTTATACCTGATCCTATCAACACCTCATGATCACACAGGCTGGTGTGCTTTTTCCATGTGGAATTTGTGGCTTCTCAACTAGATGGCTGCTTGTTTATCTTCAAGCCTTTACAATCCCAGATGCTATATCTTTTGATAGCCAGGAAGCATCAGCTTTCTTCACATTTGCTTATGTACCCACTCTGTCTTCAGTGATCATGTTGGGAAGGTAAGCATCATGGAATGCCAGTTTAATAGAACAAAGAGTTCTTGCATTGAGGGAGTACTTGAGGAGAGGCCCAATGTCCATCTTCTACCTTAATACTAACCCTATAAATATATGCACATATATCTATTTCTCTATTTCCCCATTCTCATATATAAATATATTTACCTATGTATATACCTGTATTTAGACTTCTATCAATGCCCTTTGCCCCCTAGTTCTTTGCTCTATTTCCTTTAACTGTCCCTTTGCCCCAATATCATGTTCAGCCTTCATTTGAGTTTCAGTAATTCCTCTCAGTTACATTGCCCTTGATCAAGCGCTACAGGCCTCCTACCCCCTCATCACCATCAATTTTATATCACTTGTTGTTCCCTTGTCACTGAGGTTGTTAGCACCCTCTTCCTTTACCCCACCTTCCCCTCTGCCATGTACCACCCTCCCCCCCCTCCAGAGCCTTAGGTCCCATTGTTTACTTCTCCAGATTGTTTATCCAGTCTGTTTTATCTAGATAGACCTGCAGAGATATGCACAAAACACAAGACAGAGCAAAACAAAGCAACAAAATAAAACAAAACAACAACAAAACCAATGACAAAAAAGAAAAAATTTTGTAAATAGTTCAGGGTCTGTTTGTTGACCATTAGGAGTCTTTTCTGGTCAAGTCTGATGAGGTGCCACACCCTGGCCCCAAAGTCTGTTTTTGGTATTTTGGTTGAAGTCTTATCACTCTTTGCCTATGGAGATAAAACTATTCCCTCCCCTTGGGTGGGTTAGTGCCCTATTCCCCCACTACCTATTACTTTTTTCTTTTTTGCCCTCCTTTTTAGTTGGCTACCATATGCATTCCTGGATTTAGTCTGACCTCTGCCATACTACCTGGACCTCACCCCAGGAATATTTGTGTACAGTAGCATTTTCCCTATGCCCCCTTTGCATTTTTAAGCTTCCCTCAGCGGACTCATGTTGTGCTTGTCCTTTTGTGCTTGACTTACTTTGGTTAGCATAATTTCCTCCAGTTCTTCCTACCCATCATTATTCTTGATGGCAGCAAAATCTACCTGTGTGACCCCAATTCTCTGAACTTCTCCTTCCAACAAGTTTTTCCTCCAATTCCCTTCCTGTGGTCACAGCCAGATTTTGTCATCATTAATAGAACTTCTTCCCAGCTCCAGTTTTAAGTACCCTCTTTCCTAAGCACCACCTCTTACCTCACCTAGAATCCATACTCCAATTTTTCAAGCACATTGATACACCCACACCCACTCTTATCTCATATCCCAGTCCTCTCACATGCTCTCACATTCTGTAGGCAACTCAGATGGTCATTATGACAATTTCTTGCAAACACCTTTAACACCATATTCCTCTGTTATAGTCATCTGAGAACTCCAAACCTGATTAAACCCAAATAGCTCAGCCTCACAGTAGTACCAATTTCATTTGTGGCTATACCATAGCAACCAGGCATGGCTACAGAGAACCTTATCTCCCCTTCTATCAGTAAAAGATGGTAATAATACTTCACTTAAAAAAACAAAACAAAAACAATTAGAAACAAACAGAAGAAAACTACCTTCAGTTTCTTCCCCAAATCTATGAACTTACAGTCATTTATATCCTTACCTCCATCCTGTTATAATTATAATGTCCCTATTCCTACCAAAGTCAAATCCCTCCACTTTTCTCTAAATCTCATTGTGCTTTACCTTGAAACAAGCATTTGTGGGTTTTTCTCTTGAAATTAGGTCTTCTGGAACATCCATTGTCTTTCTTTAAAAAATATTACTAATGACATGTCTAGTATCTCAACCATCTTTTAAAAATTAAGAAGGATGGTCTCCTGACCTTACATGAATTGAACTACCTACATAAAAGGAAGCCTCATGGTGCAGAAGAAATATTCCCTGCTAACATCTCATGCTTTATAAATAAAAAGAAAATCATATTTTAAGCCAGGTGGTGGTGAGGAAGGAATTATTACAGGTTTTGGAAGAGTGGCATATTTGAAATCACTCTTTGGAGGGAAAATCTCTTTCTAGCATTGAAGGCCCAGTTGAAATACTAAATCGAATTAATAGCAGCCTCTGTCTTCACAATTGTATGATCTTCAGGAGATTTCAAAGGAGGACTTTGGTTGATTTGAAAATGAAAGAGTTAGTGTTATAAAATGAGTCCCTGTTAGGGAGTAAACCACATGAACTATAGCTAGGTCAGATGAAAATTATATGATGTCCATTGGAGTTAGTCACTTAGCTGTTCATAAGTGAACTTTCATTTTGATGAAGTAGTAGTTAAAGGATAAATGGAAGGGAGAAAATAGAGACAGCATGCATAAACAACCTTTTGAAGGTATTGTTTTATGAATGGAATAGAAAAGTAAAAAAGGCATTATGGAGATGTAAGAATAATGAAGGGGCTTGGTTTAATTTGTTTTCCAATGGAAGATGGCTGACCATGTCTGAACATAGCAAAGAGAATTTGTTGAAGTAACAGGAGTAGACAAATACCTGTTGATAGCATTTTAGGCATACCATATATACTCACATATAAGCTGAGTTTTTAGCACATTTTTATGCAGTTTTTGTGGTAAAATTAGGTGCCTCTGCTGATATTTGGGTCAGCTTATACTCAAGTATACATGATATATACTTGACCCTAAATTTATTAAATTTCATAACAAAGAATAGATTTATCTCTTGATGTTCTTTTGGGGGAAATAATTTAAGTCTCTCTAAATTAAACACTTTGGTTTTAAAAAGTATTTCTTTTCTTTAGAATGCATCAGTGATTTATGCAGAAATAGACGGCGCCAAAACTGAGCTACAAGGAAAACTCTCCAACCTGAGTACCCTCAGTCATGACTTGGTCCAAGAAGCTACTGACCACGCCCGCAATCTTCAAATAGAGGCTGATGAACTGAACAGGTAAGACAGTGGTATCCCAAATGCAAATAGTATCTACACGGGCTGAATACGAGACTTTTATTTAGCAGCTCATGCCAGAGTTCCTGGAAGACGATGTTAGATTTCAGTAGGCTTGCAATATGACTTTAGTGTAAGGGTGGGATTGATTGGTTGGTCGATCCCTTTGAGAGTCAAACAGAGTTTATCGCATTTATTTGAAAGACAGGTTTTTTCAGAGATTTAAATGTTCTTTTTCTGATTAGAAACCTGTGGGTTATGAAGAAGGTATGTGTGTGTGTGTTTGGAAGGGATAAAGCCATCATAATCTGTAAAAGGGTAGCCTAGGGCATGCTATCTGCAGAGGCCAGGCCTTGGAAAAAGACCTTGTGCTTGATAAAATGGAGGGGCAGTGAATGAAAGGAAGACTGCCCCCCCATGAGCTGGAATGGCACAGTGGCTGCAAAAATGGGCTCAAATATCACATTTGTGAAGATGGCACCGGACGGGTCAGTGTTTGATTCTGTCTTCAATAAGGTTTTTAGGAATCAGACCTGACAACAACAAAGCTCTTTGAGGAGCCCTGCTGACATAGTGGGTTACGCTGTGGGCTGCTGACTATGAAGTCATCAGTTTGAAACCACCAGCCACTCCATGGGAGAAAGATGAGGCTTTCTGCTCCCATGAAGAGGTAGCACTCAGGAATTCACCGGGAGAGTTCTCCTGTGATCTTTAGAATTGCTGTGTGTAATAAACAACTCAGTGACATGAGTTTGGTTGGGTTTCATTGCTGTTGTTTGGACTTAGGAAGGCATTTTTGTTGGGGATCTAACTGCTACAAAAATTAGTATCAAGTAGGTTAGGTTCCTTTGCAAGGTCTAATTCAATCATCATCATCTACTCTCTTACGTTATAGACAACAATATATTTCCACCCTAAAGTGCCTAAAATAAAGTGAGTTGGGAATTGGCAATATAACTGTCCTCTGAAAAATAGCCACTGCAGAGTGCCCAGCAGGAACTATTTGATTTCAACACCTGTTAAAAGAAAATCAATTGACAATTTTCCCCGCGGCAATGAGAAGAGAGACGTGCAGCCCATGGGCACTCAATTAATGTTAATTGAAATGTACTGAAAGATTGGAATTGAATTCATGACCCTGGCATAATTGGTAAATAATGAGATCATTAGAGAGAATGACTACAAATCTGGTGATTAGAAACAAGGACCGGGAAAGGTCATGCATAAATTAAGAATCAATATTAACATCCATTCAGAACTTAAATAGCCCTTTTTCTCTCTCATTGCCAAAATGTTCAAACATCCTTCCAAATCACCTGAGAATTGACAGAGAGAGAAAAGAAGATGGAGAGAAACACACACACACACACACACACACACACACAGAAATAGATGCCATAAGATATGCTGTATGGAGGCTCCAGTGGTGCAATCAGTTAGCGCGTGGTACTTATAAGATATGCTGTATGAAATAGTGTTAGATCCAGAGCCAATATGACCATCCCCAAGAAAATGTGCTTTTCATCAAATCATTCAAATGGTTTAGAGTGACCTATGTATTGGTAGAATCGTGGTTTTATGATCCATGCTATGGCTCTCTTCATACTTTTGTTGGTTGTTTTGGGGTTTTTTTTGTCCTTTTCTTGTGTGTGTTTCACTGATTGTGATCTAAGAGCACACCTTCTCTCATGCTCTAACCATGTGCTAGCACGATTGGAAGACAATGAGTACATACTTTACATGAAACATGATCAGAATACCAATAATCATGAAGCTCCTCTGTGAAGACGTCTAACAGAATGCGAGGGGGTGTCACATAAAAAAAGAAAAAGGCTCTGCTGGGCAGAGATCTTGTAGTTCACATCTTCCCCACCCCCACCCCTCACCCCCCAGACAGACATCCAGCAACTCGCTCTGAGTTAGTGCATGCAGTGACATCACCTGGGAAGGTTCTTTCTCATCACAGTGAATTCTTTCATGAAAGCAGTTTCACTCAAACTTCATTTTTTGTGATGGCCAATTTAAGAGACTACTGTGTGGCTATGAGATTTTGTTCCCTGCTTGAGAAAAATGATGCAGAAACTGTTGTGATGTTGAACACAGCTTACAAGGACAGTGTTGCAAGGACACATGTTTAATTTTTTGTGTCATTTCTAAGAACAAGGAGTTAGGAGGCTGGGAGGGAAATGGTAATTATTTGGATTAGATTTGCCTCTCTGTGCAGAACTGCATTGTAATTTCTGAGAACCCTAAGCCCTTTTGTCTTTGTGACCCCCTTCCTCCATAAAGTAGCACTAGAAATTGTATTTTACAACTGTGTTGGCCTAAAGACCGACATAATGGTTACTATGAGTTGAGATGGTTACAACTCATTGCCTTGGATTAAAAAAAATTAAGGGGAGGGGATGAGGAAATGCAGGGAAGTTACTATGAGCCTAAAAGAGCATCCCAAATTAAAGAAGTAAAGTCGATTCTAACTTATACTATACCTCTAAGACAAAATGGAACTCCCAAGACTATAAATCTTTCTAGAGCAGAAAGCAGAAAGCCTCATCTTTTTCCAGAGGAGTGACCAGTGGGGTTAAACTGCTGGCAGTAGGGTTTGCAGTCCAGTGTATAACCATTATGCATCTGGGTTGCAGAGGGGAGCTGGAACTGCTCAGAGCTGCCAAGAAGCAAATGTCCAGCTTGAAATCAGTCAGGGAGGTTAAGGCAATGAGCTATTATAAAGCCTGCCATATTGTGATGAGGAGGCCTCAGAAAGTTCGTGGGAAGATTCCATTGTCTCTTCATTCCATTTTTCCACAAACTTTTTGAAGCCCCCTTATGAATTGGGTCACAGAACATCTTCCAAAGGGCATGGATGAATCTAGTAGGCCTCATGGGTGGGGTGGGATAAAGCAGGGTAGAGAAAGGGGGACTGATAGATTTAAGACTAAATCTAACTCAGACAAAGGATTTAGAATGCACTGGAGAAGGGGGCGGCTAGAGTTTCTAAAGGAAGCGCTGATCTGAAAAATCGATTATGTCAGATACACTTACAATTTGAACTGTTCATTTTGGGACATAGTTTAGGTATTGCAAGCATCAGCCTATGGTGTGTCGAGGTGGAATAAGAACGGAATATGCATTTCAGGAACACAGCTGAGTCTCAGGAGTAAGACAAGCCAGGCCAGCATGTTCTCTGGAGAAGGCAGACACTGTTCTCAGAGCCTCAGCTTCTTCAGTGAAGGAGGACTCACGATACCTATGTCAGGAGGTGTGGTAACAGTTAGAGACCTTGTATATGGAAAGGACCTATGCTGAACACGTAAAAGAAATGGAGCACATAAAAGATGCTCGGGATATGCTATTTTCCTTCCTTGGGGAGGGGGGGGTGGATAGGATCTTTTATATGAAAGGAGTTCAAGAGGAGAGCAAGATGAAATCGAGTGTTGCGAGTAAGTTCCCTTAACACTGTGCTGGTGTTAGACCTCGCTCTTTCTTTTTTTAATGAAAAGGAAATAACAGTACTGATTTTGGAAGTGGGAGGGATGATTACAGGGTCATTCTTCTGCCTCACAATGCCACATGAACAAACATGTCCTGAAGTTGGTGCAGAATCCAGCTTTTTATCACTGTTCCCTTCTGCTGTGGCTGTCGTCAGGCAGGCTGGTCATAGGGTGAGAAAGGAAGGAAGTCTGTGGAGGGCAGAAGCAGAGGAGTTCCAAGAGATTGTGCCACAGCCCAGGAAAGTTTTGCTACATCATGTGACTTTGAATAGCACGAAGATAGTCCCTGTGGTTCCTGTGAGTGACATTTTTTAATAAAGTCTTAAAAATGGCTTCATTTCCTATGGAAGTAAGAAAGAAAAATAATGAAAAAAAATTTTTTATTAACAGAAACTTGCACAGTTCAGATACCAATGGGCTGGTCCAGAAGGCTTTGGATGCTTCAAATGTCTATGAAAATATTGCCAATTATGTCACTGAAGCCAATGAGACAGCAGACTTGGCTCTGAACATCACCGATCGAATATACGATGTGAGTATTCTCTTCATTTGATCCTCATTTATATCAGGCCCGAAGTAAACTGGGATCTCTAGAGAAACATAGGAATATATATCAAGGAAATAGTTCACCAGTTATAGAGGCTGGCATGTCCCAAGGTCACAGATCAGATACCAGGGTGGAGGCAGTGGGACACAAATTCAAGGTCAGTAGACCAGATGGCACGATGCTGCCAACGCAGTCAGGCAACTGACTGAAGTCCAAAGAACAAGAGGCAGGTGACAAACCAGATGGGACATCCAGACCCAGTACAAAGCAAGAAGCTTTTTGCCAGCGTCCACATAGATGAGAGGACACCTCTGATGAAACCTCTTTCCATTGGTTGGCTGGCTGTACACAGGGCTTCCATGAGTCAGAACTGACTCAGGCATGTCACACAAGAAGCAGATCTGACTGGGGAGAGATCACATTATATTGGAACTCATCATCAGAGATGACTATGACTGAAGTGCCGAACCACAGAAAACCCAACCGAGCCAAGTTGGCACAAAAGTTTGACTATCACAGTGTCTTTTCCCACTTTTGCATTTCTACCTTCTCATGTCACTATTTGAACTTCAGATGTAAAATTCACATGTCAGAAAAGGTGAGGGATGTAGCAGAGAAAGGGCAGAACCTGTCATTTGTCATTTGGGCTTGCTATTCTCCAATCAGCATCAGCCAGTGACTGGAAAGTTTTCTTTCACCAAATTCCACAAAGAAAATATATTTAAGACCACTGATGCTTTAGACATTCAAATTATTGAACTAAAAATTGTTTTGAGTGACTTCTATGTGCAAATTATTTCCCTGGAATCAGGACACTGGTTCGGGTTCACTGCATTATCCTCAAAAAAACTTGCTTCATGAAAAATGCCAAGGGCATTATTTTCTCCTGTCTACAGTTGACTTCAGTTTTGAACTATGAGAATGAGCTGTATAAATTTGGGTTGGTAGTTAGCAGATAAACTGTGTCATTTAAATCCTTGGGCCATGAAAAGCTTGCTGGTACTGTAATTCTTACTCTCTCCACCCAATTCCTTTTCAGGCTGTGACTGGAATTGATACTCAAATCATTTACCATAAAGATGAAAGCGACAACCTCCTCAATCAAGCAAGAGAGCTGCAAGCAAGAGCAGAGTCAAGTACATATTTTTGCTTTTCTCTCTTCCTACTTCGTTGATAGCTGCGGCTGTGCCATCCAAATAGCATCTCTATGTGAAGGCTGAGATTTCAAAAGCCTAGGGATCTAAGAATAGATGGCATCGTAACCAGATCAGATGTTATTAGTTTGTGTTCAAGAAACTCGGGGGATACAGTGATTAGGCACCACGTTAAGGCTAGTGATTTACATCCACCTGCCACTTCCAAGATTTATGGCCTGAGAAGCCCTGTGGGCTGTTCCACTCTGTCCTGCAAGGCTGCTATGATTGAAGAGTGAATTCACAACAATATGTTCAGTTTGATCTTGGTTTCTAGTCCAAATCAGGGGATTAAAATGCAAAAATTGGATGTTTTACACTAAATTGTGGTTTTAAAGCCTGTACAATAAACACCAAAGCCCATGAGAATATACGTGCTGCTGTCTAGTTGATGCTGACTCCTGGCAATGCTATCAGACTGGATAGACCTGCCCCGGTGGGTTTCCTACCTTTCAGGGAGTAGACACCTCATCTCCTCCTATGACTCAGCTAGGGGTTTGAAACTGTTGATCTTCTAAGTAGCAGCCCAATGCATAACCCACTGTGCCATTAGAGTCCCACATAAGCATGTGGAAATATACAACTCAGTATATGGTAAAATAGGCTAGTTATTACAAATGTGCCATAAATGCACATTTTCAGGGAGCTAAAATAGACCTGATGCTGATAGTTACCCTGAACTCAATTCTGACTCAGTCCCTCATGTCTGCAGAGGAAATTTTCAAGGCTGTGACCTTTAGGAACTATACTGAACATTGATTCATCTTTCTTGGACAATTTGGGAAGGCCCTTCCAATTGTTTAGAATCAGGAGATTGATCATCACTCTAACCTTGGTAGGATGACAGACATCACAAAACATGTACACCAAGTACTGAAATTAGAACAAGCTTAATGTTCTTATGGAAAGAAGTATTTCCCAAGGTCAGAGCATGCTAACTATGACTAGCTTTGGGAAGAATGGGAATTCCAGAATACTCCGGTATCACCTTCAGAAAGGAATACTGCATGGTTTAGAATCGGGAAAGGTGTGCAGCAGGGCTGTATCCTCTCACCACACTTATGCAACCTGTATGCTGAGTGCCTCAGCAGAGAAGCTGGATGATAGGAAGAAGAATGGTGCATCCGGATTGGAGGAAGGTCTATTAACAACCTGCACCATGCAGATGACACAACCTTGCTCGCTGAAAGACAGAAAGACTTGAAGCACTTGCTGATTAAGGGCTACGGCCATCAGAATGGATTGCAGCTCAATGGAAAGAAGACCAAAATCTTCACAACTGAGTCAATAAGGAGCATCGCTGGGTGTAGTAATTCAGAGCAAATTGCTTGATGCTCGCCTAGCAAGGAAAATGCCAACTACAAAAGTTCTACTCTGCCCAATGCAATTCTGGTTTCTTTGTGGCACCCCCTCATGTACTTGGTGTGTGGCAGGAGAGACCAGTCCCTGGAGAAGGACGTCATGCTTGGAAAAGTGATGGGGTAGCGGAAAAGAGGAAGGCCCTCACAAAATGAACTGCCACCATGGCCCCCAACAATGAACTAGGTGTAGGAGGAATTGAGACTATGTGCAGGACCGTTCTTTGTTCTGTTTTGCATAGGGTTGTTCTCAGTCAGATCCCACCCCACAGCACAGCAATGGCAATCATGTGCATTTGCCAAAGCAAGCACGTCTGACAGAGTGGGACTGGGAAAGGGAAAGGGATGGGGTTATTTTAGTCAATTTGGTGAATTGTTCTTAGAAAAATAATTGAATGGATGAAAAGTTTCACTAATTACAGAGGTAGTAAATGCAGGAGATGTGAGTGTTGAGAAATAAAATTGGAAATTCATTACAAGACGTTAACTTCTATCTACCATCTGAAAACAATGGCGAAATTAGAAAGTGAACACTGGAGAGAATCACCTCAGAGCAATGCATCTCAGGTCTGAATTTGATTTCTACAAAAGCTACTGCACATGAAACCTACATGCATTTTGCTTTTCACATATAGAATGCTTAACTACTTAATCGCAAAAAATCATTGATCATTTTAAGGGTTCTGGGGAAACAAAGGTAATCACACAGTCATTGAGTTTTCCTAATCGAAAGAATTCCAAAGGTAACCAATGCATTATATAACTCTAATTGTAAAGTATTCAGAAAATAATGAGAACTTTCAGAAATAATTACATTGATAATTGCAAAAATATTTGCTTCTTGTGTTGTAGAGATCAAAATAGGAGCATCCTCATGTTACAGTGATTGAAATATTTTATTCTCTAGGATGTTTGGCAATATATTTCCTCAACCCTGTCATTATTGAGTTATAAGAAAAAGTGAACACATCTTTTGTATTCTGGGAATAGCATACCCTCAGCATACCACATTTCATAACCAGATCAATCTCACTGCCTCAACCTCTTTGAATATCGCAGGTCTGGTCTCATGTTTTATCACCTCGTTTTGTTTTATCCCTCCATTTCAGGAAAGGGGCAGAAACTGGCACTGTGTGGCTCAGAACTTTATAGGACTGCTTCCTTTAATACCAAAAAAAAAAAAAAAATTTGAGCTCACTGTCATCACTCCATTCTGACTCACAGTGGCTCCATGTGGGTTTCTGAGACTGCACTGTTTATGGGGGTAGAAAGTGCGCTCATTCTCCCTCAAAGTTGCTGCTGGTTTCCAACTGCTAGTCATGCAGATGGCAGCCCAACACGGGATCCCTCCACCACCGGGGCTCCATTAAGACACACGCCTCCCCCACCCAGGAACTAGCAACATGATCACGAATACTCCTCTGTTTTCTTCACCTGGGGGCTGATTGCATTTTGTGCACAAGAGCTACACTTGGAAAGCATAGAAAAGTTGTGCCTCATCTCTGTGTATGTTCGACATCAACCAGATGGCCATGGAAACAATTGAGAAAAGCTCATTATTCTTATATAATACACATATACATGGATGATTGTATAAGAATTATATAATCTATATATATATGCCAATGTCATTATCTAATTTATCATTGAAATAATGTCATATATATATAAACACACACAAAAAAAGGTCTGTATAATTTAGCTTTTTATTACTTGTGCTGCTAGATGCTCCTTATTGCAGCAGTGCTATATATTTTACAGTCAAGACCGTCAGCTATGACCTCTATCCCCATTATAAGTCACTTTGGAGGCTCTAAGTCATTCTCAACCAGTAGGACACATTTTTCCGCAGCCTTGTCCCTCTGATATTGAACACACCTCTGCAGATGGGGTGCTGTATGCTCAGAGTGTTCCCAATGTGGACAAAGATGCCATCGTACAAATCAGAATTTTTCTGGCTGAGACAGACTTTGGTAGGCGTTCTAGCCCCTCTGACCCCTTTCGTTTCTTCCTCACAGGCAGCGAGGAGGCGGTAGCTGACACCAGCAGGCGAGTGGATGGCGCTCTGGCCAGGAAGAATGCTCTTAAAAAGAAACTGGATAACGCCATTGAGCTCCTGCAAGCAGCAGAGCGAGGTAAGGAACGGCGCAGAGCTTCTGTTGACTCACTGGGGTGTAACGCACATGTTTGAGATTAAGTTCAGTCCAGAATTTACCTGTCACTTTTTATAAATAAATCACATTTCTCACTAGAGAAGGAAATTTTGCTCAGTGCCAAAATAAAGTTTTGTTCGAGAATAAAAGAAAGAAGATTTTATGGGATCACATTACTTCAGAATGGCAATTAATAGGTTATGTGAGCGTTTTCCTTTGACCTTTCGTGTGTGTGTGAATGGAATCATGCTACTTATGCTGCTGGATAATCTGCTTTCTCTTAAACTTCTATCCTTATTAACAAATGTATCCTAATTTAGTTATTGGGGTTCTCTGGTTCCATCTGCAAGCAGTGCCTCTCTCGTCTACCAAATCCCTTCTGATCTTGCCTACAGGGAGATCAAGGAGCTAATCTAGGACTGTCATGTTATCTTAGATGTGATTGCAAGCAGATGGGCCTTCCGCAACATAGCACTGACTAAAACACTCCTGCAGTCTGTACAACCAGCTAACACACTAAGCTGCCAACCACAAGGTGGGAGGTTTGAGTCCACTTGGAGGCACTTGAAAAGAAAGGCCTAGTGTGATCACCTGCTAAATAAATGCACCATGGATAAATCTCTGGAGCCCAGCCCCAGCTTCAACTCAGACACGCATGGGGGTCACCATCAGTGGAAGCAACTTGGTGGCAACTGTTCGATCTTGTTTCTACTCAAAGAAGCAAGTCCTAGCTGCTATTGAGCCCATTCCAACTCATAATGAGCCATATAGCCCCTAGGACTTAAATAAATTTTGATGGGAGCAGATAACCTCATCTTTCTCCCATGAAGCGACTGGTGGATTTGAACTGCCAGCCTTGCTATTAACAATCCAATGCTTAAACATCACCACCAAGGCTCCTTCACCATAGTAACAGTACTACATACTATGCCAAAGTTTTTCCCAGGAGAGTACCATCCACCGATCAGCCTCATCATCGGTATCACTGGGCTGCCATGTACTCACTCTCACTGCATGTCTCAAGCTGTGCTAAGTGTTTAGCATGCATTGCCTCATGGATGGTCATTATAAGTATTGCTTCCAGGCCAATGTATACCCCAAGGTTAGAGGATTTCTCCCAAAAGACACAGCTAGGGAGGAAGAAGCACAGCTGGCATTCCAACTCAAATTCATCAGAGTTCAGAGCCTAACGGTACAATGACACGTTGTTCCCCTTGAACAGTTTAACAGTCCCACTGGAGTGATTTTTATTGTAGGAGCCATACATGACCATTATAAAATAATTAGAAGCTACCAATAAGAAAAACAATTCTTTTAATCCATTTATAATCCAATCACTTAGACAACCTTGTTGTGAGCATAATTGATTTTTATTGTAAATATCTAACTTTTTAAGTGAAATTTCATGTTATCCACTCTTGCATATACACTTGCTTTTCATTTTCAAAAGCATCTTTCCTTAATCAAAGGAAATATGCACCGTAGCATTGCTTTGATAGCAAAGATGATCCATGAGAATACTTTTTACATAAAGGAAAGTGGTAATTAAGAGACTCTCAAACAAGAATATCTCCCGTTAACATTTTGCTGTGAACTTTCTCACCAGAATTCTAATCTGGGGAGTTAATAATATTTTTTATTTACCTCTTAATTTTAAAATGTGTTCAGTGAGCCACATGGCTTTAATAAGACTTGGGTACTTCCCAGATTCACTGATTAAAACTGTTATAATATCTGAACATCTAAATTTTACCATAATTGACATGAAATTAAAGATATTAATTTTGCTTAAAAACCCAAAACGTAATGTCTATTTATCTTACTGATTGCGTAGGCACTCATGCTTCCCAACAAAAGTCGCAGTTCTTTGCAAAATGATCCCCTTGTGTTCTATATAAAGGTGATGCTCACCAGCGGCTGAACCAATCCAAGAAAATCACGGCAGAAATTAACAAGACAACGATGGAGGTCCAACAGGCCACCACGGCCATGGCTAGCAACGTTACCACCTGGTCCCAGAGTCTTCAACTGTTTGACTCTTCCGCTTACAACACGGCAGTGGACTCCGCTAGAGATGCAGGTATCACTTAGAAACTACACAATTTTCAGCCAGTTCAGGAAAATTAGTCATGAAATTCTTCAATTTTTGTTATGAAGACTTTTTTAATCTGGATTTTGAATTGGGTGTATTGTAAAAGTTTATTTTAGGTAAGAAAATAATATTTTTCTTCAACTTATCTAGCAGAAATAAATGAAAATATCTTTCATATACACTATATAAATTGATTTTAAAGAGATTCTTTTTTCTATATGAGGTTATAGTAGTGATTATTTTGGTCAATATGATGAAGAAGATAAAATAATGTTAGTATAAATAACCTTAGCAGAGTACTATTACTTTTTAGGAACTGAAGGAATATCCTAAACTACACTGCCTTTGTTGTTGATGGAGTCTATTCTGACCCAAAACAACCCCAACCAGAGTAAAGCAGATTATTTTAGTACCATGTAGAGAATATGACCAAACTTGACCCCAATTTCCCACTCAGAGTTCTTTGTCAACTAACAGGAGCACACAATTTTTTAAATCATTTTATTGGGGGCTCTTGCAACTCTTATCACAATCCATGCATCCATCCTTTGTGTCAAGCACATTTGTACATTTGTAGCCTTCATCATTCTCAAAACATTTGCCTTCTATTTGAACCCTTGGTATCAGCTCCTCATTTTATTCCCTGCCTCCCCACTCCCTGATCCCTCATGAACTCTTGATAATTTATAGATTATTATTACTTTGTCATATCATACACTGTCTGATGTCTCCTTTCACCCATTTTTCTGTTGTCTGTCCTCCAGGGAGGGGGTTATATGTAGATCCTGCTCATTGGTTCTGCCTTTCTACCCCACCTTTCCCCTACCCTCCCAGTATTGCCACTCTGAAGGGTTCATCTTTCCTGGATTACCTATGTTTCCAGTTCCTATCTGTACCAGTGTCCATCACCTGGTCTAGCCGGATTTGTAAGGTAGAATTGGGATCATGATAGTGGGGGCAGAGGAAGTTCTTAAGAACTAGAGGAAACATTTAAGAATTAGAGGAAAGTTGTAGGTTTCATCATTGCTACACTGTACCCTGACTGGTCTGTTGACTTTTAGGGGTGTTTTCCCATGGAATCTGATGGGGTGCATGCCCTAGCCCCAAAGTCTATTTTTGGTAGTCCCTCAGGACTTCCTTACTCTACATCCCTTGCTGTTCCGCTGCATGCCCTTAGGGTTTTGCCTTGGTGTGGTGGGGTCAATTGGGCACAATTCCCAGACTGTGTCTTCACTGTTATCTCCCATAAGGCTATGGGTCAGTGAGTGATGTTGTGTCTTGTAGTGGGGCCGGCCATATGGTTTTCTCTGTGCATTGCCTGCTCTGAGCATGGATATCATCCTCTAGGTTTGGTGGGTCAGGACATGCTCCACTCTCTCTTCCTCCCCCTTCATTTGCTCCCATGTGCTCTGATCAGACATGTCCTGCTCCCTGAGTTATAGCTTCAGTGCTGTCCTCTGAAGTAAATTCTTCTGGTGGAAGGGGTGACATTCCATATAATTGGGATTGGGGCCTGCCTCTCAGACCTTTCTATTGGTTCCTTGCTTCATGCCAGTATGTTGCATTCACCTCTTGGAGCACTGGGTTAAAGTCTGGTCCCTTTTTCTCTGTAGAGATATAAACAATACCCTACCCTTGGATGGGTTAGTGCCTATTCCCTTGCTACCCATTTCCTTCTTTCTTTCTTCTTTCTTTCTTTCTTTCTCTTTTCTTTGTTCTCCCTCCTTTTTAGTTCGCCGCCATATGTATCCCTGGATTTGGTTGGGTCCCTGTCATACTGTCTGGACCTCACCCAGGAATGTTTGTATAGAGTAGCTTTTTGTGCCCCTTTTGCATTATTTTTAAATCTTACCTCAGCAGACTCATGTTGTACTTGTACTTTTGTTCTTGGCTTATTTCTGTTAGCATAATGCTCTCCAGTTCTTCCCATGACAGCAATGTGCTTCATGCATTCATCGCAGCTTTTTAATGATGTGTAGGACTCCATTGGGAACATACAGATTTATAGCAAGAAAAATTAATATTTTATGTCTACCTAATGCATGTAAGTATCAATATTTACAATCACGTATGAACCCCAAATACTTTTTGAAAATTCTCTTTTTCTTCATTCCCACATTTTTATTTAGGCTCTCCATATAGCATCTAAATATTAAAGCCTCAGTCATAGCTCAAGTCTACAGTTCATCAGTGTGGTTTCTGAGACCCTATTACTTCTGTTCCCTATAAATTGCTTAAGAAGCAGTTCTCTGAAGCTACATCTGATCTTTCTGCATTCGAAATGTTATGCCAAGTCCCGGGTGCCTACACTCGTGGGATTAATGTAGTTCTTTTATGTTGTTCTTGTTGTTGTTATTTCGCTTGATCATTTTATTAGGGGCTTATACAAGTCATATAAATCCACACATACATCCATTGTGTCAGGCACATGTGTACATTTGTTGCTGTCATCATTCTCAAAACATTTGCTCTCTACTTAAACCTTTGGTATCAGCTCCTCATTTTTACTCCTCCATCCCTGCTCCCCACTCCCTCATGAACCCTTGATAATTTATAATTTTTTTCATACCTTACACTGTCTGATGTCTCCCTTTACCCACTTCCCTGTTTTCCATAACCCAGGGAAGCGGTTATATGTAGATCCTTATAATTGGTTCTCCATTTCTACTGCACCTTCCCTCCACCCTCCCAGTATCACCACTCTCACCACTAGTTCTGAAAGGATCATCTTTACTGGATTCCCTATGTTTCCAGTTCCTATCTGTACCAGCGTACATCCTCTGATCTAGCCAGATTTGTAAGGATCATAATGGGGGATGGGGAGTGCAAGGAGGAAGCACTTAAGAACTAGAAGAAAGCTGTATGTTACATCATTGCTACCCTGCACCCTGATTGGTTTGTCTCTTTCCTGAGACCCTTCTGTAAGGAGATGTCCCATTATCTACATATGGGCTTTGACTCCCAAATCTGTACTCCCCCTCATTTAGTTCTTTGATGCCTGATACCTGATCCCTTCAACACCTCATAGTCATACAAGCTGGTGTGATTCTTCCATGTGGGATTTGTGTCTTCTGAGCTAGATGGCCACGTGCTTACTTTCAAGCCTATAAGACCCCAGACGCTATATCTTTTGATAGCCAGCTACCATCAGCTTTCTTCACCACATTTGCTTATACACACATTTGTCTTCAGTGATCATGTCGGGAAGGTGAGCATCATGGAATGCCAATTTAATATAACAAAGGTTCTTGCATTGAGGGAGTACTTGAGTGGTGACTCAATATCCATCTGCTGCCTTAATACTAACTCTATAAACATATGTTCTAGATCTATTTTCCCATCACCATATACAAATACATTCACCTATGTACATGGCTACATGTAGACCTCTATAAATGTTTTTTGCCATCTATTTCTTTCCTCTATTTCCTTTTACTTTCCTCTTGTCCCACTATCATGCTCAGCCTTCATTTGGGTTTCAGTAATTTCTCTCGGTTATATTACCCTTAATTGATCCCTACAGGCCTCTCACACCCATCTTGCCACTGATTTTGTATCACTTGTTATTCCCTAATCCTTGGGTTGTTCAA